>CM046893.1:7792603-7804699 GCA_025688845.1 Cucumis hystrix | reverse complement strand
TTTTTTTTTTTTTTTTTTTTTTTTTCTAAGGGCGTTACATTATTAATTAATTAAATCATATTTAATTAATATTTCATTTAAACCATATTTAATTAATATCTCTAGAATATCTTATAATTTTAAATTAATTTAATTAAATCAAATTACTAATTAATAGTTAAATTAAATATCTTATATTTAACTTAAATTAAATTTGAATCATATTCAAATATAAATTTATCTCATAACCAATAATTTTAATATGAATCTAATGCACATCAAATTAATATTTGAACTCATTCAAGTATTTTATCTCTCATAAATTAATTTTGAATCATATCCAAAATTAAATTTATATAATAAAGTTTGATTAAAATATAAACTTTATATTATAATGTATCATCATAAATTATATTAATTCCTAAAGTAAATTTGAACATTTCAAATTACAACCAATATAAATAAATCTTATTACTTTTTACGAGCTAGGATGGGGACCTAATAGACATACACATCAAAGCTACAACGATATAAGATTAATTGGCTAAACTCATTAACCACATTAATCAATATTCGTTAACTGTGTGTACAGTCCACTAAAGACTCACAATTGAACTCTTCTCACTGTAGATATATTTATGTGTTCATGGATATAGATCAATAACAGTAAGTTCGTCCTTTTCGAGTGTTCGTAAAACCAGCTGGATCAAATTACCGTTTTACCTCTTGGTTATCTCTAGTACGTAAATATCAGTACTCCTCTAATGAACAACTTGTTTATGGTCCAACCAATAAACAGAAACCTCTCTCGTACAATAGAGAGAGTATGACCCTTTGTTTAAGTCCTAGAGACACCATTTAAGAGAACACTAATCTACTTATCCTTAAAATAGGGAAGGAGTGAATTCCATCTTGTGTGATTATGTTTCCAGCTCCCCACTCGGTCTTGTCCCAAATATGATAAGCTTATTGAGTCAACAATCTGGCCACTCTCACTTGTACAAATCAAAGGGTAATTCCTCAAGAACAGGAGTTCATAATACACTCAGGATACTCAGGATTAAGACTAAGTTACCTAGGTTATCCTATTGAAATAGAAAATTAACTAGTTAATGAAGTTACATCTAGTGGTTACTATTTTGTGGTCCTGTCTTATGCAAACTAGTTAACAAGGATATACAGATTTGTCCTTGTTGCTCAAGTTGAGCGTAATGCACATTTTTTATACATTGTCACGTCTTCATCACCACATAGTCTCGTTCACTCATGGTGGCCTATGCTCTTTATGTGCACATAAAAGTTAGCATCATCTCAAGGAAACAACTAATGGTTTAAAAACCATTTCATAGTGTTGAAATCTCAATCATCAAATTAAGCTTTAAACATTAGAAGTTATGCTTGAAAACATGTAAACTTTTCTTAGAAATCTCTTTCGAAACACTTTTTCATTTGAAACCATCTTTCAAAATAGTGAAGAGGAACCACAAGAAAGATTTTAACATAAAAGCATTTAAGAAAATCACTCGCAAACTTTACTGAAAAAGTCTTTCTTCTTCTTCTCGCAAGCCTCTCCTCACATAGCTAAACCAGCAACACTTCAACACTTTTATTTTCTCCACCAAACAATGACTGAGGTCCTCTATTTATAGAGCTCTTAAACCAGCTTAAGTCGTTCTTAAACTCTTCTCAGTTCGTCAGCTCCTGCTTCTTAGTGGAGTACTTGTAAACGTAAGATGTGTCCTTAATCATGCTTAACTTAAATTCCACACGTGGCCCATTAAACACACTTAGAAAATTCCTAAATTTGCTTACTTATTCTCGCCAAACTTCAATCCACGAATAACCTTATCGCGTGGTTACACTTTTACTCCAAGAAATCTTCCTCGTTAACTAACCAACCTTTCCTCGCATAGAACTCTTACCGCAACTTACACTTAAACTTCAAGGCTTTCTTGTAGACTTCTTCTCTGCGAAACACTTGGTTCTTCTCATGAAGACCACACCAAACGCCTAATCTAAACACTTAGTCAAAACTTTCACTTCTTAACTCAAATTTCAAGTATGGGTCTTACAAATATCCTGCATAAAATATCAAAATAATGAATATATGTATGCTATGTGTTGAGAATAGAATTGTTATTAAGGGGTCAAGAATATCCCCAACATGTACCTTATTCTCTTCACTAAAATTGACTTTTTCTAAATTTCAATGACTTTAAGACAAGGAGATATCATCATTTTCATTTAAAATTGGTCCACTTCTTAAAGTAAAAGCACTCACATTTCACCTTATCGTTCACTTTTTTCGCAATGAAGACATTGCCACACTCTAAATTTCGGTGTGTGCGAGGTCTGGGTCAAAGCTTTCAAAAAAACAAGGAACATTTTTTCAAAAAAAAAAAAACCTCAGTAATTACCCATCTTTTGTCCTTGATATTCTATTGAAATAAGGAACTCCTATGTCGCCGCCTTCCACACAAGTAAATAAGAAGCAAAGGTTCATCAAAATGTGGGAGCAAATAAATAAGTTGCTAAGAGTTATCGTTGAGTTGAGGAACAAACTCATAGAGTTCCTAAGATTTTTCATTCAGGGCCAAATGTAATCAAATAACGAAGGTGATAAAAAGTTTATAAGAAAAAGAAAAGGAACCGATTTTTTTTTTAAACAGAGACCATTTCGTAAAAAGTGAAAATAAAATTTTCTGGAAATAAACAAAAGTAGCTTAAGGCTTAAGTTTGCTGCATTCAGAAGTGGAAAAGATTTTCAAGTTTTTAGTAAACAAAGAAAAGAAAAAGTGCTAGCATGCGAGAAAATCATAAAGGCATTCTGAAAGGATTAGCGTGGGTACAAGAGAAATCATGTAGAAAGTCTTAAAATGATGCTTGAGGACAAGCATCATTTTAAATTTGGAGGTGTGATAACTTGTAGAAATACAAGTTATTATGGCCTTTTGAGTAAAATAATGGGGTTTTATCACATGAAAATAGAAGAATAATGAAAGAAAAAGTAGGCGATTTAATTACTATGTGAAAGCTTTAGCGCAAAAAAACCTCAACCCTATTTTACGATGTTTCAACGCTTTTATAGCAGGATTTTAGGCAAAAAAGAGCGAGGCCCGGTGAGCAAGTACATTGGACGCGAAGTAATCCTACCAACCTCTTCAGCACGAGGAAGTAGATGTGCGATCAAGTCACTAGCAGACAAAAGAGATTGGCAGGAATGTCAGTAAAGGACAATTGGAAAAGTCTGCACAGCAGAGCGATAACATTTTAGAAGTCTTAATGTCTCGTGTCGGCATGTCAGCACCACTTTGCATATATATACAAAAGTTTCCTCCTCAAGTGTGCACAAATTGGCTGAAAAAGCAAGTTTCTTACAACTTTCATCTCCTCTCGACCATCTTGTGTTTAGGTGAGAGCCGCAAAAGAGATCGACAGATCCACCAACTTCTTTACTCCCCCTCCCATCTAGGCAGAACTCATGCCAAAGAGAATGAGATATCAAACTCTGAGGCGTAACACTTCTATTGTGTTTCCATTTTCTTATTTTTATATTGCGTTGTTTTGTAACTAGAATGTTAAGGTTAAGAAGCCTACAAATGTTGTGTATTAAAGCAATGCATTTCTTCTTCAACTCTTCCATCTTTTTTTTTCTCTTCCAAATATACATATGATTGAATAACTAGGTAGTAATGAGTGATATATTTGATACTTAGAAGATTATAGTGTCTGTAGTAAAAGTTTTGTTTAGTTAAAGGTGAGCATCTCAACCTTGTTCATTCGAAAGAAGAGCAAAAGTAGAGATCGTACTCACTAAATACGTTAGCACAACGTTTAACTAAACAAGTAGCAAAGAGAATGCAATTATGCATTCTTATCGCTAACTTCATCCCTTGCATACATTACTGAGCGGTTAATGTGTGTGGAAAGCGTGCTGAGAGGCGTGTACCTTAATTAAGGATTAACTACTATTATTATATACACCATGAATAGTGTAGAATGTCAATGAACTCGTGTATTTGCATCCCAAAAGGCGAGCAAGTATGGTAAAACACTGAGAAGTGTCTGTCTTAATTCGTGGTTAGTACATTTATGTCACCTCGAAGTATTGAAGCATCGGTTAATCTACTTGGTAGTTTAATTTTCCTTCCTCGCTGTAACACCCCGAATCCTAAGTAATTTATTTTAATTCAGTTGCTTTTTTTTAATTTAGAGATTTTAAATTTTGTTGGGTGTTGTTATATTATAGGATTGAGAGAAAAGAAAATTGGTTATTGATAAATAGAAGTAATAATAATAGTTATTATTATTATTATTATTATTATAAAAAAAATCTTTTTCTTCTTCACGCACACAACCCCCCTCACTCCGTCTTCTTCGATTTCTCCTTCTCCTTGCCCTAGCCGCCAATCGCCCCATCTGCTTCCTCTTCCTCTCTTCTTCTCCGTTCATTCTTCTCCGCCGTCGCCTTGCACCAGCCGAGCGAATTTCGTCCGACGAAACCCAGTCGGGCCACACCCCCTCTCCATCCTCAACACCGCTGTCCGTCTGCACCGGTCTCCGTCTATGCGGTTGCCGTTCAACCCACCCTACACGTTTGGCCGCCGTGAACCTAGAGGGTGT
This sequence comes from Cucumis hystrix, assembly GCA_025688845.1. NCBI lineage: Eukaryota > Viridiplantae > Streptophyta > Magnoliopsida > Cucurbitales > Cucurbitaceae > Cucumis > Cucumis hystrix. The sequence continues at coordinate 7,800,097 of CM046893.1, read as the reverse complement.
TGCCGCGGCGTTTCTTCAAACAGTCGCTCGAGACTCCTAAATTTTTCCATCATGAGAGGTAAGTCGTCGTCCCATTCCATCCATCATTCAAATTCATCTTGCGCGTTGCTTAATGTTGGTCAATTAGGTTCGATAACTACTGCCTCTTTTCTACTGTGAAATCGAAGTTGTTTTGCTGGTAACAAATTAAGTATGGGTTGTAATTGTTTCAAAGTTGTTCAAGCGTTGTGGTTGGAATAATTGGCTAATTTGTTAATTGATTCTTGAAGGTGTTGAAAGTAACGTTGGATCCCTTGAATTCACAACCAATTTGTGCATTGTTGGAGTTCGGTTCGCCAATACCTTGGTAAGCTGGAATTTACCTTAAGGGAAATTAAGTGGGAGTTTATATCCTGGAAATAATTGAGTTTCATATCCTTATGATTAGGTGTCTTTCGTTGGATATAGTTGCTCGAGAGATTTGAGTAACTTCGAGGTAAGGGACTTTCTACTGGACTCACCTATAAGGTAGAATATGTTGACTGTATGTTGTCTTTAAACTAAGGATGGGTGTCAGATATGACATATATGTATATCGAAGTAGATTTGAGATTTAATGTATGCTGTGTCTGACAGGGAAAAATATAGATATATGCCTGGATTGATGTAGACTTGATGTTGAGTGCATATTGTGATTTACTAGATATATATATATACACATATGGATGTTGAAATGTCTGAAACTCGTAGATGTTGCTTATATAGAGTGTGGATTAAACTGGTGGATTGTTGATTAGACTGGTTGTAAGATATACCAAAGTATGGTTGTGTACTTGTGAACTGAGAGGATGTTTTGACTTTTAGCTTGTTGGACTGTTGTGTGATATGTTACTCACTGACTTTGGGCTAAATTAGAATAAGATGACCGTTAGGGGTTAATTGAAGGGTTTATGTGTTGAGGATATTTGACTGTACTATGAATGACTGTTAAGATGTTTAGAATGGACTGAGGGGAAAATTGTTAGTTTCCTATTGGGTAGTTTACCTTGCAGGTGTCCTACGGGATCACCACTTTTTGTGCATCCTATGGGAGCATTAGATTGATGTGTGTTGCTGCATAACACTGGACTGATTTATGCGTTCTTCAGGGCGTTAGACTGTTATGTGTATCCTACGGGATCAGAAGACTGTGACTGTGCAGGGTACCCCATTTGGAAATTAATAGTTTATCTTTCCCCTAGCGAGGCCAGTAGTGGGTCTCTTACTGAGTATGTTTATACTCACCCTTTTATGTTTAAAATTTTTTTTCAAGCAAGGGTAACTCGAGGGGCAGACCGGCGAGGGATAAGAAGGAGCCGTGAATGCCATAGAGGAAATGTCTTTTAAACTGCTTCCAATTTTTGTGCTTGAACTGAGTTTATGAATAGTTATTTTGATAAACAGTACTTTAGAATTTTATTTGTTTGAAATAGGGCCCGAATAAAGTTTTCTTTGAATTCCTTGTTGTTTTAACTAAAGCTTATTATATCTTGTGTCAAACAATTTGTTTCCTGCTAAATAATGACTTCGACTTAGATAGAAAAGTTGGGTCGTTACACTCGCCTTGTCTACGATGAGATTATCTTTAAACACATCATAATTACATATTCACCTTGCACGGCCATGTAAATAGTTAGGATCATTTATAGATTGTTCATACATTTGACTGTATAGTCTACACCGCATGATTTTGCATGCATTTAGATAAGTTAGGATCTTGAAATTCCTTGTGTTTAACCCTGGACTTATCAGGAAACTCCTCTTTGCTTACACTTGGGTGAAAAAGTGGAAAACTTGTACAACACTGTTTTTATCATGAATAGCAATGCATGATTAGAAATGTAAATTTTATTACATAATCCTAATCTTCATGTAGCATTTGGTACTTTTAGACCCAACAATGATAATTTCTAAAAAGAGGACTTGAGAAAATTTAAGCATGAATTGACAAAAAAAAAAAAAAAAACAAACAAACACCTATCTACTAACTCTATAATGGGCAAGAGTGAATAATGTCTTGCACTCTATGTCCCTAGTTATCCACCCAATCTTACCCTTGAAATGGAAGGTTTATTGGACCAATGTTGATGAGTTGCCCTCACCTACGCAGATTAAAGGATAATTTCGTATGAACAGGAGTTCATAGTTAGCTCATGATTAAAATTAAGTTACCTAGCTAGGTCATCAATATAAAAATAGTCATTTTTATACAAGAAAGTGTTATAACCTAAAAGTGACTATTTCATGGTTCCAGCGTTATGTAAACTCTTTACATAAGATACATGCCTCAACTTTCATATCCCACATGAACGATTTAGAATCACATCACTTTTACTAACTACAAAGCGGACCACATCCATAGTATTACCAGAACAAGACACCCAACCTTTTTCATATTTACTATAGTTTAGGCTATATACATGAACTTGATCCACGTTTATGTTTCTACATAAAGTTCAAGTTTACTCAAGATAGTCTCGAGACCTTTGTTTATTAGATTCAAATATTATAGTATTGATCAATTTCACTAATAATTCCTCAATAATAACGATTTTATTAAATAGAATATGATTTTAAACTATAAACTACGAGTTTTAGGTAATAAATTTCAACATCTTCAACACTATATATTTTTATGTTTGATATATTACTCTCGTATACTAAAGATAAAGTATATCTTATGACTGACATACTAAAGATACAGTACATCAAATATACTATCATTATACACGTGATACCAATAAAGATAAATTCGAAATAAAAAATGGAAATATGTTTTCAATATTTTTCTAAACTTCTAAATTTAATTTATTTTCTTCAAGTCCCCATTCTTTAATGGTTATACTTGTATATATATATATATAAATATGAAACAGTGAGTTGAAAAGGTGTTCTCTTCTTTAATCTCTTTTTCTTCTCTCTACAATACACGTGAAAGAGAGCTATAGATTTGTTCAATTATAAGGCTAAAATCATTTAAATATTAATATCAAAATTGACGGTGGGTCTTACACCATTCTTAAGCAAAGAAGAGAAAAAGAGAAAAATATACAAAATGTGTCACTGATTTAAACTACGGGACAAACACCATAAATGCACATTTTAACGCCAAGCCTCTCCTCAAAGAGTATGTGAATTACCCCACCGCCTATACGCATTCCTATCCATCCACGTCTAATCTATATTATCTCCATTCCAAACGACAGAAATAATCAATTTCTAAATCCATTATTAATAGACCTTAGGATATTTTCACAATGAAATTCTCCCCTACTAGAACACACCGCTCATTTGAGTAGAGACTCTCGCTTCTTTGTTTGACAATATGGTTCTAATTAATACCAATTTGTTAAATACAACTCTTATAATTATCTTATTTATGATTTTAATTAATACAAATTTATGATCATCATTTTCAATATTATGTACTTTAGTGATTCTATCTTACTTGATTATCTATGTGTTGAAATATTTTCTTCGTAAATAAAATAAATCAACAAATATTAGAGAGTGGGCCAAGAAAATGTAACAAAAATATCTTCGACTTAGTTGTGTTTTGGGTTCAAAGCGCTTTCTTATAGTGCTGAACACTCCAAAAACTCTTGAACGAGCAGCACATGAGATGGAACAGCTCAACACCCTGTACGGAATAATCTTTCCTCTTCTTATCTTTTTCTATGTTCTCTTCACTTGGTTCCGAAGATCCGTCGCTCAACGGAAGAGGCTCCCACCGAAGGCTGGTGGCGCTTGGCCAGTGATTGGCCACCTCCATCTACTAAATGCAAGTGAGCCAACTCACATAACATTGGCCAAAATGGCTGATGCATATGGACCAATGTTCACATTAAGGTTCGGTATGAAAAAGGCGTTGATTGTAAGCAATTGGGAACTAGCAAAAGAGTTCTTTACGACAAACGACAGAATCTTCGCGTCTCGTCCAAAGCTTGTAGCCTCAAAACTCCTTGCCTATGACTATGCCATGATGGCGTTCAGCCCCTACAGTCCACACTGGCGCCATGTACGAAAAATAGCCACACTCGAACTCCTGACGAACCACCGTGTGGACCAGCTCCAATACATAAGAGCATTTGAGGTCAAGACATGGATGAAGGAACTTTATGAGTTATGGAGGCTCAATAACAAAGGTGAAAAAGTGGTGGTGGAAATGAAAAAGAGATTGGCAGACATAACGCTGAATACAATGTTCAAGATGGTGATTGGGAAGAGATTTTCCTGTATGGAGTATGGTAATGAAAAGTTTCAAAAGGTGTTGATAGAGTTCTTTGAATTGTTTAGTATATTTATTCCATCGGATTCGTTTCCATTTCTGAGTTGGTTGGACTTGGGAGGACATGAGAAAACAATGAAGAAGACGGCCAAAATAATAGATGAGGTGTTTGATAAATTCCTCAAAGAGCATCGGGAGAGGGTAAATAATTTTGGTGAAGTACAGGCGGCGGAAAAGGACTTCATGGATGTTATGATTTCTACAGTCGAAGACGATGGACAACATTTCAATTGCCATGTTGATACTGTTATTAAAGCTATATGCTTGGTAAGCAAAATAGATTCAGCTATGCGAGTCTGTCTGTATAGATTATTATCGCTATTAGCTAATAATGGAAGTCTACTAACGATAGTCTTAATTCTTTAAATAGTCTTAATGCTATCAACTTTATACCATTATCACCAACACAATTATTTTGTGCTATATTTCAATTCTTTAAACTTGATATATATTTTACATTTAATTAGCTTTAAAATTGTTATTATGGATTTAATTACGAAAATTTTTAAATATAGTAAAATGAATCGAAATATTTATAAAATACCGTGAAATTATTTATCTAGGTTAGATACGAATAGAATCAATGATTGTTATGGATAGATTTTGTTAAATTTTGTAAATATTTTCGATCCTTCTGAGTTTTACACTTTTAAAGATTAAAACTTGAAGTTTTTAGCTTAGAAATTTTAACGCTAAGATTCTGTAACAAAAGGGGCTTAAAAGCGTGCACAAATTCAACGTAGATTTATGAGTATTAGTTTATAATTTTGAATGGTGCGATCTAGATTATTTAGCTATGATACTAATAAATTTGGTATGACTCATTTTAATGCAGAATATGATATTAGGTGGATTTGACACAACAACAATTGCAATGACATGGACTCTTTGTTTACTTCTCAACAATAAAGAAGCACTCAAGAAGGCTCAAATTGAATTAGATGAACAAGTTGGGAGAGAAAGACAAGTGAAAGAGACAGATTTTAAAAATCTACCATATCTCCAAGCTATCGTTAAGGAAACTCTACGATTGTATCCTGCTGCACCACTCTTAGTCCCTCATGAATCTATAGAAGATTGCACAGTTGCTGGCTACCACATACCTAAAGCGACACGCCTCATAGTTAATGTTCAAAAACTTCAAAAAGACCCACTTGTTTGGGAGGATCCGTTTGAATTTCGACCAGAAAGATTTTTAACAAGTCAAAAGAATTTTGATGTTAGAGGACAAAATCCCCAATTGATACCGTTTGGAAATGGTCGAAGGATGTGCCCTGCAATCTCATTTGCGCTTCAAATAATCTATCTTACACTTTCAAACTTTCTTCATGGGTTTGAAATTGATAGACCATCAGAAGAACTACTTGACATGGAAGAGAGTATTGGATTGACAAGCCTGAAAAAAACTCCACTCGAAGTTGTTTTAACTCCACGGCTACCTCCACATCTTTATGGTTAATATTCTTTTCTTGTTTTTTTTTTTTTTTTTTTTTAAGTTTAATTTGATGTAATAAAAAGTAAGTGGTGGGTAGGGTAAATTCACCCTTATTTGAAATTAAATCAAGTTTTCTTTTCTATCACTGTTCATTTCTAATCAATTTATGTCAAACTAACCATAATTTGGTAGAAACTTATGGTTGAATGAGAAAATCAAAATTTGTATCATGCATGACCAGCTAATGTGCGCACATTCTATTTAATGTTGTGTTGACTTCGGTAAAAAATACTAATAACAATAAAATGACCTAGCTAGTGTCCTTTTAGAGCCAGTAACTTAAACTATAAAAAAACTCACTAACAAATACACACATTATGGATTGTTCTGTAGAGTTTATATAGTCAGATAGTTAAAGTCTAGAGTTGGTCAATATTGGTTCAATTTATTTGGTTTTAAACGTAATAGAGAACTAAAACGGTGTATTCAATAATCCTTTTAAAATAATAGATTTAATTGGTCAATATATAATTTGATTTATTGATGTCATATAGTTAATATGATAAGTCGGGATGATTTTAGTTGTCGAGTACTATAAACAGTCCTTGGAGCCAAATAAAAACTCAACTTCTAATAACTCTGGAGTCTTTGGAAGATATGAAATTAAGAAGGCTAGACTGTATGGGATCGCGTAGTGACAGAACTAGATACCAACATATTTTACTCAGGACCTACCGTGATAAAATTAGACAAGTGCGATAAAAACTAGGAGTACCTAAATGGAGAAAGTGCATAACTGGTATCCAGAAAAATAAGTCAAAAACAGTTAAACGATAATTTACAGACAATACGAAAAAGAGCTCCAATCCAGAAAAATAAGGAACAAATAACAAAAATTCTTAAAGAATGACATCCAAAGAGATTAATTAAACGTGACAAGGAAAAAAATCTTCTCAAGACCTCTTAGCCACTCTAAATATCTTTCTATTCCTTTGGAGGTTGAAGTATCGCAAAATTAGTAAAAAAAAATGAATTTTATGAAAAATTGAGTGCTGACCGTCTCTAATAAAATAGTAATTGTTTTAGTCTACCTTTGAATATAAGCTTTGGTTTTGTCTATAGTCTGAAATCATTATATAGCATGTTGAAATTGGTAAAAATTCATCCGTTTGCAAATTGCAATTCTTTTTTATAAATAAGATACCAACTTTCATTGAGAAAAATGAAAGAATACGAAGGGTTGTGTGTGTATAACAAACAATAACAAAAACAAAGCCCATGAAGGGAACACAAACACCGTAGAGAAAAAAGTCTCCAATCTAGCAAAATGGGACCTAAACTATAAGGACCTAACAAATAATTACAAACGGAACTCGTGACTGACATCAAAAAAAAAAATATTAAATCTGACAAGGAACCAAACATCAAGAAATTCTCTATCAATCCCTCTAAAAATTTTATTTCTCTTCCAAATACTCCACAACAAAGCACATCCTTGCTATAAAAAATAAATAAATAAATAACTCCCTTCCCCCTAGATGATGAATGGAGAAGGAACTCATCAATCATATCACTAAAAGCTGAGTCGAGCTATCATAATTCCAAATAAATTATCCAAATCTTCCTCCACTCTCCAATAAAGGATACAACAAAAATGCCTAACCAACTTCCTGGAGAGCCTATCCAAGGTATTGATTCTACCTGAATAACCTAACAGACAAAGAACTTCACTTTTTCTTTTCTTTCTTTCTTT
>CM046893.1:7712529-7792593 GCA_025688845.1 Cucumis hystrix | reverse complement strand
GAATTTTACCTTCTAAAGAATCGAGAAAACACTGCCTAGAAGGATAGTGGTTTACTAAGTAATAAAAGAATGATCTACAAGCAAAGCTCCTAGAAGGGCTAGGACTACCAATACAAACATCCTTCTGTCATATCTAAGCTCTACATCTCTAAGGCAAAAAAAGAGTCTGAAACAAAGAGAGGAAGCGCTCCTTAAATGCATCAAACCATCAACAAGAAAACAATTTAAAAAGAAAACCACTCATTTTATTCTGTGTTCATGTATGTGCTAATGTGGTTTATTTTTTAAAGGAAAACAACCTTTCTTAAGAGTTTAATAGTAAGAAATTCATAGAAATAAGAGCTAAATGGAGTGGCAAAAGCATAACAAGATCAAGCCTAAATTAAAAATTAAAATAAGAAATCATTAAATGGCAGCTCTATCCAATAATTGAGTATTAGAGAGATGGAGAATAGAGAGAACCCTAGAGTTAAATATTAATCTAAATAAACTTCAAACCACTCACAACTTTTTTCTTAAAGTTCTTTTGTTATCAGCAGATCAAATACCTCAAAATAGGACACCCACCCTAGATTGGCAAAGCATCTTTCACTTACCAGGAGTAAGAAAAATACGTCATCACTTACCAAATTAAACCAGTTGCCTGGCATTTGAAAGAAGAAAATAAACTACTACTCCAACAAATAAAAGATATAAAAATTTTGTTCCATCCAAATTGTGGAATCTAGATCAAGCAAAAGATAACAAGATTCAATCATTGTATATTTTATAGACAGTTTATCACATAAACATGAAGTGGCATACTATATGGCTAGCAAGTCTGCTGAAAATAGATAAGGAAGAACGAAAAATAAGTATAGAATATTTCAAAATGTAAGAGTCTAACTAATAGACCACCAATTATACATCAGTATAGTAGAAAGAAGGAGGAGACCACAGCAGACAACACGTGTGAAGGGAAAGGAATTTAGAAGAAGAAGAAGCTGTTAGTTGTTATTTCATAAGTCAGTTAGTATAAATAAAGTGTTGTTAGGAAGAGGAAAAGTTAGTTAGAAAGTTTTAATCAGAGACTCCTACGATTTCTTGAGAGATAGTAAGGCAAAGGAGGGTTTTTGTTCCGAATTCAGGAATTCTCAATTCATTTTTCTTATATGTCTTTACCAGTTAATGAAGTAATAAGATTTTCTTACTTGATTCAAGAAGAGTTCCATCAAATTGGTATCAGAGCATAACAATTCTGGACAGGGGAAGAACAATGGCTCAGACACGCATGGAGGAGAAATTGGAAGCGCACGATCAAGAAATCACTACAAAAAAATTTAGTTACGATAGCTTAAAAATTCGATAGCGTTTTTGAAATGTTGTCGTAGCCGATGTTATTGAAAGTACATGACTTTTCCATAGCGTTTTTACTATGCTATAAAAATTTTGTTGGGATAGCACATATTTTTTGCTATAAAGACTTTTCATAGCGTGAAAAAAACGCTATTAAAAGGTTTTGATTGCGTTTTTTATTTTAATGGAAACCGCTATCAAATCGTTTCAATAGCATTTTTAATGATATTGAGAAAATGCTATAAAATTGTTTTTGTAGCATTTTGTACGTGCTGTTGTAGTCAATGTTATTGAAAGTATTTGACTTTCAATAGCGTTTTTGTAGAGCTATTAATAGCACCATAGAAAGTTGATATATGATAGCTTTAATTCAATGTTATAGAAACATTCCATTATATTTAAAAAAATATTAATAAAAAGTTTTTATAGCAATGAAAAAACGTTATAAAAGATGTTCTGTAGCTATTTTAGATACTTTATTGAAAGTCTCTTATTTTTGTTAGCATTATTCATCATAATGAGGATGGATTTTAGTGTTAATGGACCAATTTGTTTTGCAAATAATATTTTAAAATCAAATTATAACCATATACATATGTATAGAAGTCGTTTGCCTATGCGAATAAATATGTAATTCACATTTCAACAAAATCTACAATAATAATTATAATGAAAATGTTAAAATTTCTAACATACAAAAAAAATAGCACTATATTCATTCAAAATGTTTGATATAATCATCAAAATTAAGTATGTTCCAACAAAACTTTCGTACAATTATTTTTCTTCATCATGATGGATTCAGTCAAAGCTCCATTCTCTAGCTTTGGATTTTTCTTTAAAGAGATTTCAACTACATCCACGAGTTCTGAATTCCATTAGTGTTCACCATCAAGCCCTTCAATGACAAATCATATAAATGATAAACAAAAACAAAATCATTGCATTAGGTCAGGATTCAAAACATGCAACAGACAATCCGATCCATGGATGACTGAACTAGTATCCTAAACAACAAAAAACACCATCATATTTCACCTAAAAGAAACAACACAAAACAAGCACCTTTAAGAAAACTCAAAACAAGCACCTTTAGGAAAACAACACAAAGAAGAGGTTAGATTGTCCAAGATCCAAAACATTATAAACAACTCTTGTCAGAATTAGTTGGTGCAAAAAAATTGATAAATACATTAATATAAAGTCTCATTTTGATCTCTGAAGCTTTAAGAAGTAACCATTTTTACCCTTGTTTTTCTCATATTCTGCCACCCAATAACATATGTGACTTTATAGCATGTTATGCCCATTTGTTACAAACAAAAATATCGAAAATGGACCAAACTGATTAATTTTAAAAGTTAGGATTAAAGGAAAAGCAATATTTAAATAAATTACACCTCTTGTACTTACTAATCATCTAAGTTTACCAAAGAAATAATTTTTTTGCATGGATTTAATACGAAATGTTTAAGCAACATAGAGCACAAGATGTACAACAAGAATTACTCTAGTTTAGAATTAGTAGGCATTGGAAGGAAAGAAAAGAGACAGCAAATCCACATACCGGAGTTAAGAAGAATCTGAAAGGCCTTCTGGTGGCCAACCTCAAGAGCAATCTGGAAGACATCATCACAATATTGTCTTATAAGTTTTAGTTTAGGTATACTAACAGTAAAACTGATTCTTGAAGGAATAATTCGACAGTCTGTAGGATAAAATGAACATATAAATCTAGAAATCTACAAAGTTCAGAATGCAGCCACATTTTTGCAGATGATTATCTTAATAGGCATTAAGCATGATAAATTTAGGCTTCCTTTCATAAATAAAAGATATGACATAATAAAATGTTGGAGGGAATCAGACTATTTGAAGGAAACATACTAAATATGAAACTAGTGAAAAAGCTTCGCTAATTTTTAATTGAAGGGGCACTTTCATGTGTAGGTGGTAGGACAGTATCCTCAAAGAGTATTGCAAGAACACTTAATAATGGTTTCAAATTCAATAGTTGGTGATCATCATCTTTATTTCCTTTTATTTTACTTTGGGTCTGGGTGAGGTTGTTCTAGCCATGAATTGAAGTAAACACTCAATATAGCCATCTGAATAAATGATAGAAGCACATCAACAAATGCTAGAGGGGGGGGTTAAAAATCAACATTTAAAGAAAACTTTTCTCTTTCTACCAATCTTCAAAAGAAGTTTGACAAGCCTTTCATGCCATGAGACAAAAGAAGCAAGAAAATAAATTATACACACACATAAAGGCAGAAATAAATTAGTAACAAAATAATTTGAGACTGACAGATAGGGCCTCCATCAAAGACCATCATGGGGCATTCTTATCATAAAAGAGCACACACTATACATTGATATTGCCCTGGACAAAGCAAGTGGTCAAACATTGTTTATTAAGCATTTTAATATTGCTAGAAATGGTTTTGTATGAAAAAAACATGATGGGAAAAATGACATTTCTCAACTGTGTTGAAAAATTTGGACCAGAGGACTTTGATGCAAGATCAACATTTGAGCAGATAAGCATATGCCTCTCCATCCTGCAAATGAAAATTTTGATTGCGTAATCAATATATAAAACACAACCTCACTAAATATTTTTTCAAAATATTTCAATGAGTCTAATTTCTCTTGTTAATGTGAGGGCTTTAACAGAGATTTCAATAATGTGGTTACACAAAATTTTGAGTTCCAGTTCTAAGTCCTGAAATGAGTCAACCACATAAAATATAATTTACACACTATACATTTTTCTCCAGAAAAGCCGTTATCAAAATCAAGTATTGACAGAAGTTAGAAAATTGATAAACCATGCTCAAGGAGGTCACTCTTCACATGGAAGCTAGAGCAAAAAGGACAAAAAGAATGGATCTAACTAAGACAATTAATTTCATGATTGAAAAGACAACAGATCTAACTATGTCCAAATGACCAAACATCTAGATTCCATTCATAAATGAAATATAAAGGTACTAAAAGGAACATAATTTTCTAATTAAGAATCTATTCAGAACTACTAAAGCATGAATCAATTATAAAGTATTATGTGCAATATATACAATCAATGGGCTGACCTTCACATCTGATGAAAAGTTTGTAACTTGTTTCTCATAGTTAGCTTTTTCTAGATGAAAATTTATCCATTTGAGTACGACTTTCTCTAGTGCTAGCCCTATGAGTTCTTCTACTTCCTACCAAGTTATTGATAATATTTGTAAGAATTATTTCAAATCAACCATCCTATGATAATCGCTTCAAGAAGATTGCAGCGGAACAAATCAACTCTTATATCATAAGTTACAAGAAATATATATCAAGAAACACTACAATAGTTTCATAAATAGTTTGAGCATGAAACACTACAAGAAATATATGTCAAGAAACTTCGATAGTCTCATATTAAGTTACATTAAGAATTTACATTTGGAAAAAAGTAGTGTTCATAACAAAAATTCCTATAAGTCTTGGAAGTATGAATCACTTTCCAAATTACATGAGGGAGATAAAGCAGCATAAAGTTTATTGAAACAATCAATAAGACAAACAAATGAGGTGAAAAAAATAAAATGACAACCTTCTCTCAATTTAAGAGAAAATTAAAAAAACCTTTTGAGCCACAACATGAGGAGCTTCATCCCAATTTGTACATCTTAGTATGATCTCAGGAACCTCGACAATAACAACCTGAACAAAGATAATTTGAATGGAAGCTTTAACTTTTGAATGGCAGACCCATAATCACTCGTTGAATACATAAACAAAGAGTTTCTATGAATATAAGTCATCCTTCTTCAAAAAAAAAAAAAACTCAAGGTAGCACATTTTTCATGGCCTAGATAGTAGTCGTATTAAATGAGTAGCCATCCTCTATGGAATAACTATGGAGATGCTTCTCCAAAACCTTTGAAACATTCAGGGAATAAACAATTGGGGATCAAACAATGAATTTATACAACATAACAATTCTTAGGTAAGCTAAAAAAACAATGTGATTTGATGGTTATGATATATTTCACGAGCAATGTTATACATTCAACTTGAACATTAGAACAAATCCCTTTTCCTAAATAGCTGCCTTGTTGTACAATGTAAACTTGTTGAAAAACTTACAAATAAATTCCTCACAAAGAGAACTCCTTTGCTACTTTTCTATGCTAATAATCAAGTCCAAACAATCATTAATTAACCAGACATGCCCAATTACTACTACCCACCAACTTAAAAAAGTACTGAAAGAAACAAATGATCCAAAACAAGGATATTCCAATTTGCTTGATATGTAAAATGGTCATATGCCTATGGTCAAGACCTTCGCAAAGTAGACTCATTTTCTAGTTTTTGAATATTATCAATATAACTAAGAACATACAGACATTAGATACAAACTTATAATTTTTTTTTCACATACCCTTCTATATTGACATCCCTCTCTACTTCTATGCCTTTAGTGGGAATATATTTATGTCCGTGTATGTATGTATATCCAAATGAAGAAATTAAGTAGGTAAACAAATTTAAGAGTAAGAAAGAAAATGAAGAAAAATAAATGAATGTAAAAGGTGTAAATGGTTTCCAGATTGCATCACCATTTGCAACAATGAGCTTTAAACTACTAGACCATACCTAATCTTCTGTAAAATGGTCCCATTTGCAAATTCTTTTAAAAATTTCTCCACCAAAAGCATATTCCATCACCAAAGCCAAATAGATTGGTGTTAAAATAACCTACCAAAAGTTTAAAACATCAAAATCCATTTTTAATTTGTTCTTCAGTTTTTCATAATATATATATATATATAAATTACTAATCATATATATAACTAAATACCAAAATTATTAGAAGAAGTAAATAAATTTTTGAGCTAATGCAAGTTACAGAGGTTATAGAGAAGTCAAATAAGAGTTCGCATTGCTTCAGCCATGGTGATTCTCTCCAAAGGATCATCACTAGATTCAAGCTGAATAACGCAAATGGATTAGAAATTAGCAATTAACTTTCAATAAAATAATTTTGATTGTCCTTACTTAGTAACCAAGCTTGAACAAAGCAGGGGATATTAAATGATTAAATCTTCCAATATACTAAATTAGCACACAGGTTTAGAGACAGAGAAATATATGATTTAGCCTCAACTTTTCTAGTATCCTTGTTTATCTAAGCAACTTTAATTATGAAAAACACAATTTGCTATCCTTGAATGCCAATGGGTATAAAACTTATAATTACTACAAAAAGTGAAAACATTGTCTACAAAGAAAACTTACAAACAAAAGAACTACGGTATCTACCCCTTGCGCGTCCTTAAATGTTACATAAGTAGTTTGAGACCATTTAGTTTCACTGCACGAGAACAAATACCTAGTGTTTGCCTAAAATTAAACGAAGAGAATATGCATCATAAACTGAAATTAATATCAACACATAACTCAGAATTTCAAGAGATTCAATGTCACCAGAAAAGGAAAAAAAACTCCTTGATACCTTGTTCAAATGCTCCCAGGGAAACATTGCTGACTTTACAGTCTCAATCTGCATACAGAACAAATCAAGCACTTTAATAAAGAAATCTTTCGTGGGTGTAGCTAAAGAAACAACGAAAATCAACAAGCAACAATTGTAATCGTGATAATGATGCTCCTAGTTCTAATTTAGAATAAATTCCTCACAAACTCAAAAGTACATTTCATCAATCAAACCATAGAAATAGACCCATTTGCTTAAACATCAATTTCGATTCTTGATACACTGATGGGAAAAATCTCACATTACACAAAACCCTCAAATTGGAAAGTCAAATAGTAAAGTAAACCACAAGAGATCTAATCTCTTCGCGAACATTGCACCATAACCCAGTGAAAAACTACAGAATACCGATCCAAATCTCTAACCCAATGAAAATTTTCCTTAATCAATTTGCTACACGCACAATCTCAATCTTCTTCAAACACAATGAAAAAAGAGGAAATTTGAGAAAGTACTAACCGACATCGCTGGAAATGAGTAAGATAAAATCGTCGGAATAGAGAAGAAATCGACCGACGATCTCCAAAAAACCAAAACTTAAACAAATTAGGAATGGAAAAAAAATTTCTTAATAAAGGATTTCCCCCTCAGTGCAGACAAGTCTTCGTCGCCTTTGATAAGAGAAATCGCTTTGGCACGACAACAAACATCAAGTTTGTGAAGGAAGGTCAATCCACCGACGAGAATAGAGTTGTCGACGAGAAGATCGACAACGAGAGAAGGAATGACGTTGGAACACTTGGTTTTCCAGTAGATGTTGCAAATTATAAAGGAGAATATGGTGGAGACACAAGCTAATCGAGTCGAGTTTCATTGAAGAAGATGTTGAGAAGAATTTCATCGAAAAGGGTAGAGAAGAGGGAATCAACCATGGAAAATGGAAAAATAAAAGAAGGGTTTTGAAATGGAAGAGAGTGATGAAGTTGAAGAAGAAGAAGGGTCTGATATGTTTAATGGTAAGAGAGGGAAAGGGTTTTGATGCGTGAGAGGGAAATTTAAATGAATGAATAATTTTTATTCAATAAATATATAGAAGGCACCAGACCAAAAATTCCACTCCCACCTCTTTTTTTCATCCTTCCGCCTTTTTTCTATTCTTTTTATAGCGATTTTAATAAAATGATATGCTTTCATGTTATTAAAAGTGACTTTTGTTGTAGTGAATGTTATCAATAAGGAAAGAAGTAAGTAAAATTCGGACGATGGAGGAAAAGTTAACGTCAATCAGTGTACAAACGGAAAAGACTCACTAGATGTTGATGATGCTCATGATCATCGATGTAAAAATAGAGAGCAAAGGGAATTGAGGATGTACGTTGTCCAGGCCGATGATGAAGAATTTGAAATTGTAGAAGAAGTGGAATATGGTAATAAAGAGTTGAACTGTGTGGAAGTAGCAGAGGAAGATCATGCCATCGTTGAACTCTCAATTAACTCAGTGGTTGTACTAACGAACCCCAGGACGATGAAGGTGAGAGGGAAAATTGGCAACAAAGAAGTTGTTATTCTGATTGACTGTGGAGCAACCCATAACTTCATATCAGAAAAGATTGTGAAAGGACTGCAATTGCCTACTAAATCTACATCCCATTAAGGAGTGATTCTAGGCTCAGGAGCGGTTGTTAAAGATAAGGGAGTATGTGAAAATATAGAAATCAAATTGAATGGATGGAAGGTGGTAGCAATGTTTTTTTACCATTAGAGTTGGGAGGAGTAGATGTAGTACTGGGAATGTAATGGTTATAATCTCTTGGTATGAGTGAAGTGGACTGGAGAAACTTATCAATGACATTCCTACACAAGGGGAAGAAGATAGTAATTAAAAGGGATCTGAGTCTAACGAAGTCCAGAGTGAGTCTTAAGAATATGATTAAGACATGGAAGGATTATGATCAAGGATTCCTAATTGAGTGTAGATCAATGGAGAGAGTCTATGAACCAACTGAAGATGATGAAATTGAAGAAGTGTTAACACTAGAAGAATCAATTTATGTGGTTTTGAAGAAGTTTGAAGACGTTTTTACTTGGCCAAAGACTCTTCCTCTGTGAAGAGATATTGAACATCACATTCATCTGAAGCAAAGAATCAATCCAGTGAATGTGCATCCTTACCGTTATGCCTATCAACAGAAAGTCGAAATGGAGAAGCTAGTTGATGAAATGTTGACCTCAAGAGTGATTCACTCGAGCAATAGTCCCTACTCTAGCCCGATTCTTTTAGTAAGAAAGAAAGACGAAAGCTGAAGATTTTGTATTGATTACAGAGCATTAAACAGTGTAACCATACCAGACAAGTTTCCTATCCCTGTTATTGAGGAATTGTTTGATGAATTAAATAGGGCGAAATGGTTTTCAAAGATTGATTTAAAGGCTAGGTACCATCAGATCAGGATGTGTGGAGAGGATATAGAGAAGACAACATTCCGTACTCATGAAGGACATTATGAATTCATGGTCATGCCATTTGGTTTGACTAACTTTCCATCCACATTCCAGTCATTGATGAATGCAATCTTCAAGCCATACTTAAGGAAATTCATATTAGTGTTCTTCAATGATATCTTGATCTATAGTGAAGACTTGGAGGCATATTTGAAGCATCTTGGATTGGCATTAAAAGTATTTAGGAAGAACGAATTATATGTCAATCAAAAGAAATGTAGTTTTGCAAGGGAATGCGTGGATTATTTGGGCCATATCATTTCAGGCCAAGAGGTGGAGGTTGATTCTTAGAAGATCCGGGCAATCAGAGAATGGATGTTACCAACAAATATAAGGGAAGTTTGTGGGTTCTTGGCTTAACAGGTTATTATAGAAAGTTTGTTCAACATTATGGATCAACTGCTGCTCCATTGACTTAACTAATAAAGAAACGGGGATTTAATTGAACTGAAGAATCCAAAGAAGCTTTTCAACTTTTGCAAAAGGCTATGATGACATTGACTATTCTGGCATTACCTGATTTTAATAGTACATTTGAGTTAGAAACTGATGCCTCTAGGTATAGTATAAGGGTAGTACTAATTCAAGCCAAGAGACCAATTGCATGTTTCAGTCACACATTAGCTGTGATGGATAGAGCAAAACCTGTGTATGAGAGGAATTGATGGCAGTAGTGTTGGTTGTACAACAATGGAGACCCTATTTACTTGGGAAGAAATTTATAGTCAAGACAGATCAGAAGTCCTTGAAATTCTTGTTAGGACAAAGAGTGATACAACCTCAGTATCATAAATGGGTAGCCAAGCTATTGGGTTATTCATTTAAGGTAACATATAAGCCTGAACTTGAGAATAAGGCAACTGATGCTTTATCACGAATGCCCCCTACCGTTCATCTATGTAGCTTAACAGCACCAGTGTTGGTCGATATAATGATAGTCAAGAAAGAAGTGGAAGAAAATGAAAAACTGAGAAAGATTATGGTAGAGTACAAACAGTGGAAGTAGACAGGGAGAGTAAGTTTTCCATTCAATAAGGTATGCTAAGATACAAGGAAAGGCTATACTACATACCTATCATGATTCTTTGTTAGGAGGACATTATAGGTTCTTGCGTACATATAAGAGGTTGATGGGTGAGCTGTATTGGAAAGGGATGAAAACATATATTAAAAAGTATAGCGATGAGTGTGTAGTTTGTAAAAAAAAACAAGTCCTTGGCACTGACTCCAACCGGATTACTACTACCGTTGAAAGTTCCAAATAGTGTTTGGAGTGATATATCAATGGACTTTATTGAAGGTCTACCTAGATCGAATGGATTTGAAGTCATATTTGTGGTAGTGGACAGATTCAGCAAATATGGTCATTTCCTAACTCTTAAACATCCTTTCACAGTAAAGACAGTGGCTGAGTTGTTTATAAAATAAATTGTTCGGTTACATAGATATTCTAATCAATAGTGTCAAAAAGGAACAAGGTGTTCTTGAGTAGTTTTTGGAAAGAGATGTTCAAGATGTCTGGTACCAGATTGAACCGAAGTATGGCTTACCACCCATAGATGGATGGTCAAACTGAAGTGGTCAACATGGGTGTTGAAACCTATTTGTGATGTTTCTATGGTGAAAGACCGAAGGAATGGACAAGATGATTACACTGGACTGAGTATTGGTATAATACTACATTTTAGAGATCCTTGGGAATCACTCCTTTCCCAACAGTGTATGGTCGAATGCCTCCTGCATTGATGTACTATGGAGATCATAACACTTCTAACTCAACCTTAGATGAGTAGCTCAAGGCAAGAGATGAAGCTTTAGGGGTACTAAAAGAACATCTTCGAATGGCTCAAGAGAAAATGAAAAAGAATGTTGATCTGAAGCGTCGGGATGTGGAGTATGCAGTAAGAGACATGGTATTCTTGAAGATTAGGCCTTATAGGCAGTCAACTTTGCGAAAGAAAAGAAACGAGAAGTGGTCTCCTAAGTACCTTGGCCCCTTTAGAATTGTGGAAAGAATTGGTTTGATGGCATATAGGTTGGAATTACCAGAATCTTCGTCAATCGATCAAGTTTTTCATGTATCACAACTTAAGAAGATGATAGGTGATCATAAGATAGTGCAGCCAAATATGCTGCATTATTTTACTGCGAACTATGAGTGGCTAGCTATACCAGAGGAAATATATGGATATATGAAAAATAAGGAAGGAGAATGGGAAGTATTGATTAAATTCCAAGTTTTACCTCCTCATGAAGCCACCTAGGAGAAATGTGAAGATTTTCAACGAAAATTTCCAGATTTTCACCTTGAGGACAAGGTAGAGTTTGGAAAGGGAATGTAATGGTAGACCACCAATTATACATCAGTATAGTAGAAAGAAGAAGAATGAGGAAGGGACCATAGCAGACTGCACGTGTGAAGGGAAAGGAATTTAGAAGAAGAAGTTGTTAGTTGTTATTTCATAAGTCGGTTAGTATAAATAAAGAGTTGTTAGGAAGAGAGAAAGTTAGTTAGAAAGTTGTAATCAGAGACTCTTGTGATTCCTTGAGAGATAGGATGGTAGAGGAGGGTTTGTGTTTCTGAATTGAGGAATTCTCAGTTCATTTTTCTTGTATTTCTTTACCAGTTATTGAAGTAATAACATTGTCTTACTTGATTCAAGAAGAGTTCCATCAATAACCTTCAATGACTTGGAGAATCTTATACTATGCTTCAGTTGTAGAAAGTGCTACACATTTCTGCAATCTAGATTGCCAATACACTACACCACCTATAAATGTCATCAAGTAACCAGAAGTAGACTTTTTGCTCTTTAAATCCCCTGCCATATCTGAATCAGTATACCTAGCAAGTATTGGTTTTCCATCCCCAAATGAGCTTCAAACTGGAAGTACCTCTCAAATATCTCATGATGTACTTGACTGCCTCCCAATGTTGTTTTCCTGGATTAGACATAAAATGACTAACAACACCAACAATATGAGCAATATCAGGTCTAGTACATACTATGGCATATATTAAGCTCCCAACTACTGAAGCATACAAAACCTTACTCATATCCTCCTTCTCTTTATCTGTAGAAGGGCTCTGTTTACATCTCGATTTGAAGTGACTAGCTATGTAAAGGAAAACTAACTGATTTTGCTTGACTCATCTTGAAACGTTCAAGTACTTTCTGTAACGACTCGAGTTTAGGAGGGGAACATGAATGAACCAATATCACATCTAAATGAGAGGGGTACTGAGGACATGAAAGTGAGGTTAAGAAAGACTTAAAAGAATTAAAAGTTATTACCTATACCAACAAGATGCACCTTCCTTTTTTGTAGCATGATCATAGGAACTCCAAAGTTAAGCGTGCTTAACTTCGAGCAATTCTATTTTAGGTGACCTCCTCGAAATTTTTCTAGACGCGTGTGAGTAAGGACAAAGCATGTTGAAAGGACCCGTGTAGGTTTATGGGGAGAACTTTCACTCTAATAAGCCTTTAAGATAGTAAGGATGATGTTGTCAGGTCATAAAAGATGCAAGGGAATGTCGGAGATTCAAATTCTGAATCTTGAACCTGGGACATTACACTTTCTCTATGTATTGCTCTTGTGACATGTATAACTTCTTTGGATGCTCTGTCTCGAACTATTCGAATTCGAATAACTTTCTTTGTTGGCCCTTAATCCTTCATGCCAAGGGATTTGCTCAACTATTTCTTCAAGCTATCAATTCTCGAAACATTCTTGGAAATAATCAAAATATCATCAACATAGAGTAATAATATAACAAAGTCATCATCAGAAAATTTTTGGACGAAAACACTGTCACACCCTAACCCGGGTGTCTGCTTGCTCGTGCCAAGACGTGAAGTGATGTTAGTCGAAGCCGTTCGTCTTCAGAATAACCTCAACTAACACATGACATGAAGCATAGGATGACCCACTTTAAATCTTTTATAAAGTGTAGCATGGATAAAGAATAATCATGAATGTATAAGTATTTAAACAATCACATAACTATTTTGAAATAAAACAATGTTCTTGTATAATAAAAAACTATGTTGGCCTGGTAGTCATATGTTCAACACGCGAAGATCCACAATCTGTACCTTGAAAAAGGAAAAACGTTTTTGAAAGGGTAAGTCAAAAGATTTAGTGATCAACGGTTTTTAGAAAACAAATTTTCATTAACATTTTAAATGTAAAACCGAAGCTTAAATACATTTATAAGTAAATCATCATTTCATAACATAAATCTTGAAACATTGAAATCTTTTGTATTTTTCGAAGACAGTCATCCATAACCATAGGCAGTATGTACCCCTTTGTCTGAAGACGGGACAGTCGATGGGAAGATATCCCCCTCCTTTAAGGCATAAATATATATATATATCAGTCCTGATGGCCTATAGTTAAAAATAGGTTTGTCAATCGTACCATCAGTTTGTAGCTTCCCAATTCATCGATATCTCCTCATGAACACAAACTCGGAACCACTACTAGAGTTTACCAACTATTCTTCAGACTTAGGACCAAGTTGTGGGACCCGTTAAGTGAAGGAAATAGGGAGAACAAGATGGAAATTTGAAGGAGATACTTAGGGTTGAGAGTTTTTAGAGAAAAAAATAAGTTAAAACATTTTGTAATTCAAAATTACAAAATTGGCAAAAACTCTTTCACAATTTGAAAAAAGAAACTATTTCTAACCTAATTACATCCAAAATTGCATGTAATTAGTTGGTCAAATCTCAACACATATCCCACTAAAGGTTAGTGGGATTATCCAACAAAATATTGGATTTTCCCACTAACATTAGTCCAAGGGTAATATAGCCATTTGACCATTCAAGTCACAGTTAAACTTTTAACTTTTGAAGTAAAAAGTCAACATTTTGACTTTTTACCATTTTATCCGTCTTGACTAATTTCGACCTCCCGAGCATGAATCGATATTCATATATTCAAAATTTAAATTACATTTGAATATAAAGTCTATCAAAGTTTGACTTTTCAAAGTCAAAAGTCAACATTTGGCTT
Organism: Cucumis hystrix; assembly: GCA_025688845.1. Lineage (NCBI taxonomy): Eukaryota > Viridiplantae > Streptophyta > Magnoliopsida > Cucurbitales > Cucurbitaceae > Cucumis > Cucumis hystrix. The sequence goes on along the minus strand of CM046893.1, from coordinate 7,778,240 downwards.
TTTACAACTTTGACCATTTCCATCAATTTCGAGCTTTGACCGACAGCTATATCAAATATATTTGTCTATTTCTCCCTCTTTACCTAATTCGAAGAATTCAAATTATTCCACCATATTGTTCTATGTTAATTCCATATGAGCTAGCAAGGAAACCTAATGGACCTATAGATCATGGGCTCCAATGATCCGAGATTAACTGGCTAAACCCTTTTAAATCGAGTTAATCAACATTCGTTAACTAACAGGTCATTCCACTAAAGTCTCGTAGTTGCGCTCCCCTCACTATAAATATATTTGTGCCCATCTGATATAACCATGATCAGTAAGTTAATCCTTCACAGATTGTTCATAATCTCGGTTGGGTCATATTACCATTTTACTCCCAAGATTACATCTTGCTCCTTATGTCCCACTCATCCACTATTGAACAATTGGTTTAAGGTCCAACCAATAAACCAAATTCCGAAGTGGGGTCTGTTGTTCAAGCCTTAGATTCAATTCTTAAGAGAACAACCTATCTACTATCCCTAAAGCGGATAGGAGTAAATTTCGTCTTGCACCCTATGTCCCTAGCCATCCACTAGGTCTTACCCCTAAAATGAAAGGCCTATTGGACCAGCGTCGTTTAGCTACCCGCACCTATGCAAATCTAAGGATAATTTTGTGTGCACAGAAGTTCATAGTTAGCTCAGGATTAAAATTAAGTTACCTAGATCATCAATAATCAAAATAGTCAGTTTTATACAGTCAACAGTGTTATATCTTAAAAGTGACTATTTCATGGTTCTAGTCTTATGTAAACTCTTTACATAGGATGTCTCCACTTTCATGTCTCTACGTGAACGATTCATGATCACATCGTTTGTACTAACTACAAAGCAGACCGCATCCACAGTATCCCAGAATAAGGGGCCCAACCTTATTCATACACTATAGACCGTTCGGGCTATATACACGAATTTGATCTACGTTTATGTCTCTACATAAAGTTCAAGTCTACACTAGATAGCATCGGAACCTTAGTTTATTGGATTCAAGATTATAGCATTCTACTTTCACTAATAAGTCCTCAATGACCACTTTATTAAATAGAATATAATTTTAAACTATAAACTACGAGTTTTAGGACATAAATTCAAACAAAAATAACCTTTAAGAGGTTATATTCTCTTCTTTTACAGCCTAACAACCCTCTTCTTGCCTAAACTAACCTCTTTAGAGGTTCTCTTCTTCCTTTGGCCACCTACCAAGGCCAAAACGCCAACACCATGTGGACCTAGCCAAAATTTTCCTCTTTTCTATTTAACTTTCCTTTAACTTTTAAACCAAACCACCCTAACTTTCCTTCCTTTCTACTTGCCAAGCATTCTTACCAAGCCCATTTCCTTACCTTAACTTCACTTAAAACTAATCATTTCAAGCTTTTAAGAAGATCAAAATTCAAATAGGGTTTAGGGTTTACACTACTTCAGAAGGAAACAGAATGTTGGTGGAAATCAATTAAGGCTCATAGGAGAGATATAAACACTATTAGCTGAGAAGTATTTAGAAAAATATTTGAAGATAAGTACTACCCTAGTACTTGCTACGAAGCCAAGAGAAATGAATTCTTAAGATTGAGATAGAATTCATTATCAGTGGTTGAGTATGAAAGAAAGTATACAGAACTCTCTCATTATGCTGAACCCATAGTTGCATCAGAAAGTGATAGATGCCGACAGTTTAAGAAAGGTCTTCGATAAGAAATTTGTACTCCAGTAATAGCAACATCCCGAAGGGATAAAAGTCCTATGGCAGCGGAAGATTCTACTGAACCATTACTCAATTTAATTTGGGAATCCCAAAATACTAGTACATTGGCAAAACTTAGAATCAAAATTCTAAATAAAAACTAAGCATGCTTTTTATTTAAAAGATACAGAGAACTTACTTTCGTTGACGTCTCTAAATCTACAAACTACCGAATTGGGGATACCACCCGTCAGAAACCTTCCTATCCTCTGGGATGAGATTGGTTTGTGGGAACCAATTGGGATGGGAAAAAGTTTAAAGGTAGTTGAGAGAAACTCATTTCTTTTTACACAGCAAAAGCCTTGACTTTGTTTCTTGATCAATGCCTTAAAGAAAATTGTTTCTTCTAGATATTTATAACTTTCTTTCCTTCTTGGAATAGGAAAAGGAGTAGGAGAGAAACATGGGATTATATTATCAAATGTACTAATTAATTAACAATTAATTAATTAGTTAATAATTAATTAAATCATACTTAATTAATATTTCATTCAAATCTTATTTGAATGAATATCTCTCCAATATCTTATAGATATATATTAATATAATTAATTAAATCATATTTAATTGATATTTTATTCAAATCTTGTTTGAATGAATATCTTTCCAATATCTTATATGTTTATATTAATATAATTAATTAAATAATATTTAATTAATATTTCATTCAGATCTTATTTGAATGAATATCTCTGTAATATCTTATAGATTTATTTAAATCAAATTTAATTAAATAAAACTAAACTAATTAATAGTTAAATTAAATATCTTATATTTAACTTAAATTAAATTTGAATCATATTCAAATATAAGTTTCTCTCCTAACCAATAATTTTAATATGAATCAAATTCACATTAAATTAATATTTGAACTCATTCAAATATTTTCTCTCTCATAAATTAAATTTGAATCATATCCAAAATTAAATTTATATAATAAAGTTTGATAAATTTTATATTCTAATGTATCACTATACAATAAAGTAATTCCCAATGCAAATTTGAACATTTCAAATTACAACCAATATAAATAAATCACATCACCCTTTACGAGCAAGAAATGGGACCTAATGAACCTACAAATCATAAGCTACAATGATCTGAGATTAATTGGCTAAACTCATTAACTATATTAATCAATATTCGTTAACTGTGTGTACACTCCACTAAAGACTCACAGCTGAACTCTTCTTACTGTAGATATTTCTGTGTCCACGGATATAGACCAATAACAGTAAGTTAGTCCTTCATGAGTGTTTGTAACACCAGTTGGATCAATTTATCGTTTTACCCCTGGGTTACCTCGAATCCTTAAATACCAGTGCTCCTCTAATGAACAACCTGTTTATGGTCCTACCAATAAACAGAAACCCATCTCGTGCCATAGAGAGGATAGGGCCCTTTGTTCAAGACCTGGAGACACCATTTAAGGGAACACTCATCTACTTACCCAAAAGTAGGGAAGGAGTGAATTCCATCTTATGTAATTATGTTCCCAGCCACTCGATCTTGTCCCCAAAATGATAAGCTTATTGAGTCAGCAATCTGGCCACTCTCACCCGTACAAATCAAAGGACAATCCCTCACGAATAGGAGTTCATAATACACGTAAGATTAAGACTAAGTTGTCTAGGTCATCTTAGTGAAATAGAAACCTAACTAGTTAACAGAGTTACATCTAGTGGTTACTATTTCACAGTTTGGTCTTATGCAAACTCATTGCATAGGATACCCCCACTCACATGTCGACTACACGAGCACGTTGGATCATTGTGTTTGTATCAAATACAAAGTGAGTCATATCCATAGTGTTACCAGGATAAAGTACCCAGTCTTATCCCTATACTATAGACCCTTTAAGCTGATCTTGAACATTGATCCTTGTATGTCTCTACATACTGTTCAAAACTCATTAAACAACTTAGGATGTTAGTTTATTGGATTTAGGTTATTAAGACAAAACTAATAATTTAATCAATAACAATTATTACAATAATAACATTTTATTAATAACGGTCAATGGATTATATTTACAATTTACCAGTTTTAGGACATAAATCCCAACACATCCAAGTGGGTGGATTTTTCACATTTAGTGGAAACTGCATTAAGAGTCGAGCAAAGTTTAGTAACGAAGAATCCCGACAGTACAAGACCACAAGATGTTCGAAATCAAATTTTGGGAAAGTAAAACGAGAACAAAGAAAAAGTTTTAACCCATGAGTGTCCAAGGGAAAACGTTTGAAGGATAGGTTTAAAGGAAGCTTATTTCAGTTACAAAGTTCAGTAGGCAGCTATTACAGATCAATTGCAAGTGACAACAATAAACCTCTCTATATTGAATGTCACAAGTACCATCTAGGGCAATGTCTTAGAGGAGGAAACATTTGCTTTCGATATAAGCAGTCAGGACACTTTGCAAGAAATTGTCCATAAAATGGTGCAAGACAACAGGGAGAGCAAGGGACAATTTCTCAATCAGTAAATCAACCGACAAGGACTCTATCAAGTGGAGAAGAACCTAGTAATGCAAAGAAAAAGGGAATCTTAAGAAAACGATCGTGTTGATGTAGGTAAATGATAGTGTTGATATTATGAACGATCGTGTTGACGTGGGTAAGCAATCGTGTTGATATTACTAAAAATTATGTAGTTCAATGTAAATGATAGTGAAAAACTTCAAACTAACAATTCTCATAATGAAATATAGAATTATGTCAGTAATATTTAAATCTTCTAAACAATTAAAACGAAAATGAAATTTAGAATTCTTACCACCACAAAAAAAAAAAAAAAGATCTTCATAATGAAATATATAATTCTTAACAAAATTTTAAAATCTTCTAAACAATTCAAACAAAAACAATATTTAGAATTCTTACTGAAAACAAACTCACTGCAACGATCTTAATATAGGAATATAAATGAACTTGATATTGTCGAAGATGAGGTTGATGAAGAAAAATATTAAAGAGGAAAACAATCTAAAAGAACAAATGAATAAGTCGCAAAGAAGAAGAATAAGAGAAATAACTAAAAATCGTCCTGCAATAATCAAATTAAACCCATAAGGACAAATATGAAATTTATGAAAAAATAATCAACTTTATGGGCTTTTCTTAGTTTGCTATACGAGCTGTAAATATTTAGAATTTTTGTTATAGGGCCACAAGAAGAATAGAAAAATAGAAGGTTTACTTTGGATAAATGGAAATTTTTTATTTAAATTGATAAAATAGCAAAATAAAAAATCTGGAAAAAAAATTGCTTCAACAATGTCTTGAATGCCCCTACTTAAGTGAAAAACTTGAACCCTAAATATAATTATTCAATACATAACAAATATCCTATAATTAAATGAAACTTCCCACACACAATTAAAATCTATGAAAAATCTAATTTTTCCCCAACACTCGAAAAATAATATCTATCACCATCAAAGCTCCATATAATCTCTATAGTCATTTCACATCTTCTTCAAATCGTGTGCAGGCATTCAAACGGTTTCACTCTTTTCACATCTTGAAACCCTTGAAACTCTTCAAAGCCGAAAAGATTGCAGCTTCCCTATCTTCCACTTCCGTAGGTTCCACCGAAAAAGATTCTTGAAACCCTTCGTCCCTTCAAAGTCTTCCATTAGTTGCAGAAAAGATTGGAGGTTAAAGCTTCGTCCCCTTCAAAACCTTCAAATTCTTCAAAGTCTTCATACATTCGGTGCAAAGCAAAGAATTTTCTTCTTGTCGAGTAGCTCCTTCATCAAAACATAATTTGCGTTGCCACCAAAATTGAATTTTTAAAAATAAAAAGCAATAAAAAATATGAATAAACGTAATTTGAGCTGAAATTAAAGAATCTAATTTAAAATATAATTTCAAATTGTTATTAAAAATATATTATGTATTATTTAATAATAATTACCGATATTGTTAATAAATCTTTTAAAATATAACAAACCCGAAAATCTTGTAGATATATTTGGCATTATTATAGAGGGAGGTTGTTGCAACCTTGTCCAGCAACAAAATAGCAGATTTAGTTAGGATTTACCAAATTTGAAGGTTGTTTGCAAAATAAACTGTCTTTGTGAAATCTGCGATATCCTACTTCATTTTAGAGGCATTCAAATACATTGTACTTTGAATATATGAATTATCCTATAACCGGTGGTACTAATAGGTATTTCTGTCACACCCCCTCCCAAACCACCTACTCTTAGCCCAAGAGATGGTGCAACTGGCCAACAGATATCGCAACTTACCTCAGCGGCAACTATCGACCCTAAACTTACTTAAACTTAAAATGAATAATACAACGGAAACATAAACGACAACAAACACCAAACAACATAACATTATTGAAGTAAAGCCCAATATTACATAATATTAAACATCACGAGTCTGATATAGACATAAATACAAATAACTAACATTAGAGTTAAACTTAATAAACTCAAACATCCCATGACAAAAACCCCAAGATACAACAACCCAAAAGACCAACTCAAAACAATACATATTGAACGGGAATCAGAACTATGCCACTAGCATATCGACAAATGGAGTCAGGTACTGGTTCCAAGATCTCTACCTGGAAGTTGAAAAACATATGAAAGTGTAAGCTAAATAGCTTAGTGAGTGATTAATTTACATAGGAAGAAGGTCAAAATGTGTGGCTTTATTAAAAATTCATAAGTATTCAAAAATATATTTTCCATAAGTATTATGCCTGTTTTACGCAATTTGCAATGTCTAAACGCAAGATAATAAACAAAAGAAGAAGCCAGTGAATCGCAAAGGTGCTTGCAAGAAGACCAGGTGAAAAGACCAAGTAGTTATGCTAGAAGAACCCATCTAACAAGTACAATTTCTAGGCAAGGATCCGCATCATCACATAAGAAAGATTCATTATAAGACAAGAAGGATAGTTGAAGATGATGTGACTCGCAATAGACACCTTTCGAGGGGTGACGCAGACAATCTCAGAGAAATAGAAGTTTCCCTCCTAAAGTTGCCTATAAAAAGAACTCCACCTCCACCATAACAAGGAGGTCCCAAATAGACCATAAATGGGGTGTGCATGGGCCAAAACCTAGAGCGTTGGTGGCCAGGATTAGCCTCACCACCGTTTGTACAACACTCCTTCATCTTCTCTGGCCAGATTATAACACGAAAGCTTACAATTTGAGAGGAGAAGAGTCCATCCCCCATTTCCCCTAACTTGCATTTCATTTTCTTTCTCTTTTCATTTTACTGTTTCTTTACATTGTATTGAGTCATATTGTATAATGGTCGAAGGCCTTCATTCTTTAATACAATGTATCTTTATACACTTTTCAATCCATTTATGCCTCTACTGTTCATTTGTTTTTATGTTATTTGTAGTTTAGGTTTATGATGTGTTCTCGATAAGTAATATTTATTTATACCGCTTAGTATGTTAGTTGAGCTACATTTTACACTTGGCCAGTGTATGTCGCCAACTACCCGAGAGGGTGAGTAACAAGGACGTGGCTAACACACGTAAGGAAGAGTTTTCTTAACCTTGCGAGAGGACTTCCTTCATTTGTATCCTGAAAGGCGAACAAGTGTGGACTAAGACACCGAGAGATTGTTGTCCTTAAATGTGAAGCACTCTAAGTAGAATAGATAAATATTTCTAGATATAAACCACTTAGTTTGTCTTAGTCATTTGGATCCTGAAAGGAGACCAAGTGTGACATTTAATGACTCCAAGAGGAGCACACCTTAATCATAAGATAGCTTGGTGAGTTATATCGCACCGAGGTGGTCATATAGCGTATTCACTCGATAGCATGAGACTTTCCTTCACCGCCTTCCTTAATGCAAGTTAGTTCACTCAATCTTCCATTGTGCCATAATTTATTCTTCTATGCATGAGTCTCTAGGTGCAAGTAAGTAGCTTTAGTTCTTTTAATATTTTTTTAACTCAATCGCCATAACGCCTAAACGATAAGTAGACCCTAGAACTAATGTCTGGAATCTATTCCATGTGTTCGACCCTGGATCATCTAGGTAAACCTGTTGTTCATTTGCACTTGGGTGAACAACAGAAAAACTTGTACTCAACGAGGACTTAGCTATTACGCAATGAAGAGGTACATAGTGAGCATTTAACATGCTATGATCATGACCCATGACTTATCGCATAAAATTAATCCTGCAATACATCAAGATATGGTATGCATCTTACGTGCGATGAATCTGCTTTGTGACGTATTGCGATTGCACTATACAAATGCAAAACTAATAAGTCCACACACACAAACCAATAAACTACGATAGCATAACTCACAAAGTAGTTATACTTACATGGCTTTCTGATATATAAAATACACTGTAATTGAATGGCTTCGGAACAAAAGAAAATTTGAAAAAGAAGACAGAATTTTCAATTATAAAAAATTGTTATGATCCTACTATGGTCTTCAACAAATAATGCTAAATGATGTACTGTAAAGATTGAAATTAATCGACAAAAATTGTTAAACAAAAAACAGAATGTTTAATGTAAAAAAAATGCAAATAACGTGAATATTAACGTTAAACAAAAAACAGAACGTCTCAAAATAATTAACGTAATATGTATATAGACTTAAATATATAATTTGTATTTTTTTTTTAAATCTATAGAGTTGACACAAGAATATAATTTTTTAAAATAAAATTAAAAAAAAATACGCGGATAATCGTAATTGGCATTATTGTAGGGGAGGATCTAAAATTTAAATTCAAATTGTTATTAAAAATATATATTATGTATTATTTAATAAATTGTTGATAAATTGTTTGAAATATAAAGAATCTGAAAATCTTGAATTTATGTTTAGCATTATTTGATGGAAAGAGTCTAAAATTTATATTCAAATTGTTATTAAATATAGATATTACGTATTATTTAATAAATTGTTTGAAATATAAAGAAGCCAAAAATTTGGTATATATATTTTGTATTATTTTAGGGGATGTTGGTGCAATATTGTCCACCAACAAAATAGCCGATTTATTTAATATTTACTAAATTTGAACGTTGTTTGCAAAATACACTTTCTTCGTGAAATCTACGATATTCTGCCTCATTTTTGGAGCTATTCAAATACAGTGCATCTAAAAATAAATGGATTATCCTATATCGAGGAGTATAATCGAGTTTAAGATAATTAAAAAAGGGCAGGCGACGATTGTGCTATAATTCTTATTATTTCCGGTTTGGGCCATTCTTCAAGTTGCTACCGTAAAATTTGCTATTTCCACGTTATCTTTTTGTTTTATATTTATGAAATTTACCTATAATAAATCTTTAATAAATAAATGATTATCCAATAAATCGTTATCAAATGATTATCACAAGCGATCTCCCATGTTTTATTGAACGAAATTCTTCGTCTTTTATTAAATTTATTAAATGAACTCCCAACTTTTATAGTGATTTCTCATCTTTTATTAAACAATCATAACTTTCATCAATGATCTCCCATTTTTTTATTAAACCATCTCTCATCTTTTATTTAACAATTCTTCAACTTTTATTAAGGGATTTTTCATTTTTTTAAAAGATATATCCAAATTTTTATTAAAAGGCCGTCTATTTGGTATTACCATGAACGCAATCTTGGAAGAAAAACAAATACTAAAAACTTATACTCTGTTTTTTGGTATATTGGTCCGAAGACGATTAAGTGAACTTTCATTCCATTCTAAAGGATAAAAATAAGATTTCACACAACAAAAGAGTCCCTTGATAAGTTTGTAGCTTGTAGAAATGAAAATGAGCTAGTTTTTCCGTTTTTGGGGTAGTTTGTGAAATTTGGCCGGTTGTAAAATATGTCCTCAATTTATGAGGTTTGTATTTGTAATAATAGCAAACATTCGATCACAAGCAATAACCAATGCAATGATGAGCAACACGAACACCTTCGTACTGCTTGCCAGAAAAGCACTAACCAATATCCAAACTCCAATTCTTGGCTTTCGTTGCTTCTGTTCTCAATCCATCTCCGCTCTCTCATCTTCTCCTTCTGCACCAAACAATAAGCTCTTCGTAGCAGGTTCACGTCTCTTCCTCAATCCAATCACACCGATGCATCACCCACTTGATTCAGATGGCTTGTACGTTCATGAATTTGATCTTCTTTCTTCCTTTTCCTTCCAGGCTTGTCTTGGTCCATGGACGAGAGATCATTGAAAGATGCCTTTTCTTCCTTTGGGGAGGTTACTGAAGGTAATCGTGCATGTTGAGCTTAACCCTTTGATTTACGAGTTGTAGTCTACGTGTTCGACGAAATGTCTAGTCCATTTCAGACCTCAGTTCAACACGTGTGCTTCTGGGTCGAAACATTTTGCTTCCTTGACATTCATGATTCCAAGGTTTTTCTTTTAAAATCAAATCTTGGTTCATTGAAGTTTCTTATTTTATTATTCTTGTAACGAGAGTGAAAATGAGTTTGAGATGTTTAGAATTTAGGAGCGTTTGTTTTGTAGCGCTTTACTATGCTTTTGTGATTTTCTTGGAATATTGAGACAACAAAACAATGAGAAATATAGAGATTGAAGTAATAACGAATTTGAGAGGTGGGAAATAGAATTTATATATGAGTTCAAAGAAATTGATGTCCATTGGTAATCACTTTGGAACTTCACCAACAAAATAGCTTATGAGGATGGAGTTCATTTGATAAATTTTAGATGAAATTGCATGACCATTTTGAAACTTCAGTGGTGATCACTAGTCTATAGGAACATTAATGTCCTGTGTCGATTGGTGATTAAAGATCACTCTTAAAGACTGAAACTTTGTCAGCAAAAAAACTTATGGTGGAGATGGAGTTCATTTGATCAATAAGATGAAACTGAATGGTCAATGTGAAACTCTCGTGGTGATCACTAAAGGAACTTTGATGCCCATTGGTGATCACTATGAAAACTTCACCAGCAAATATCCTATGGGTTTCATTTGGTACAGTTGGGATAAAATCCAATGACCACTGAAACTCCAGTGATCATCACTTTACAAATTTTGATATCCAGTGGTGATCACTCTGAAACTTCATCAGCAATTGCTTATTGAGTTGAGGTCTTATGTTAAGATTTGAATAGCTTATGTGTTTTCTTGACAGTTAGGATAGTGTATGATAAAGACTCAGGTCGATCCAGAGGTTTTGGATTTGTGAACTTCGCAAATGAAAATGATGCACAGTGTGCAAAAGATGCAATGGATGGAAAGGCAAGTCATTAATTAATAAGAAGTAGTTTGATAAGGTTTAATCTGTCAATCATAAATTACTCAAAGTGAAAGTCATCACGTTACTTGCAGGCGGTATTAGGGCGGCCATTGAGAATAAGCTTTGCCCTTGACAAGGTCCGTGGAGAACCAGTTGTCGTTCCTCGACTTTCAAACATCAACAACCTTGTGGGTCGAAGGTCTTAAAGCTCTTGGTATTCCATCTACATGTTGCATGAATCTCTAATCTTGAACTGTTCAATTCCTACTTCTAAATTTGATTTACATCCTTGACTTGGTTTTCCAGGTATGGAAACCAATAGTTTGAAGAACCTCAAGTTAGTATTGTTTGATAATCGGAGAGAAATACAATATCAATTTCTTTATTTTTATTCTCCTATATCCAAATATTTGGAAGAGATGAGGGAACAAAATTCTTGTAGCAGTAATCATGATTTATTTTTTATCAAGTCATGATAGATAGTTCCCAATTTCTTTTATTAGAAATCTTGTTTTCTATCTTAGTAGTATCTTGTAAGACCACCAATAATTCACACGTATAAGAGAAGGGGTACAAGGGTAAATGTTCAGGAAATTAATGAGAGAGAATAGTCTGAAGAAAAAGAAAAAGGTGGGGAGAGGTGGGGCCCACGGGAAGGAATGTGAGAAGGGTTATTTATAGACCTTCTAGGGTTTAGTGTAGGGAAGGTTATTTTGTCTTCTTTTTGGTGTAAAGGCTGCTGTAGCCGACAAGGGATATTCCATCTCTATAGAGAGGAGTTGGTATGTTTCTTTTGCATTATTTTCTTTATTACTGTTATATTGTGGTTGTTGAATCATCTTTTGGCTTATATATAAATAAAGATCAGCAGAGTACTGTCTCTGTTTAGCCACCGTTGGGGTAATTTTCTGTGTTATTTAGTTAGTAACCTTACAACTGGTATCAGAGCCTTTGAAACTGGGGGTGGTTACGCGCGCAATCGCTCAACGGAAAATAGAAGAACGAGTGGATGGGACAGAGAAAGAGATCTTGGGACTAAAAGAGATGATGTTAGAAATGAAGAAAGCGTTGGATAGAATGGCAGAAGAGATGAGGGAAAGTAATAGTTACAAGAAGAGGGAGGAATCAGGTACATCCGACGGATCCGTGCTGAAACTCAAGGAAAAATGGGAGAAACAGAAGCTGGACAGAAGGAAACAATGCAACAGTGGATCGTAGTAAATATAAAAAGCTGGAAATGCCAATGTTCTTAGGGGAGAATCCGGAATCATGAGTATATAGGGCTGAACATTTTTTTGAGATCAACAACTTGCCAGAAACAGAAAAAGTGAAGGTAGCTGTGGTCAGTTTTGGGCAAGACGAGGTTGACTGGTACAGGTGGAGGAATAACCGCAAGAAAGTGGAATCCTGGGAAGATTTGAAGGAAAGAATGTTTAAGTTTTTCAAGATTCGGGCCAGAAAAATTTGGGTGCTAGGCTGATTCGCATCCAGCAAGAGGGGTCATATAATGAGTATGTAAAGAAGTTTGTTAACTACTCAGCCCCACTACCATACATGGCCGAAAGTGTTTTGAGAGATGCTTTTGTAACCGGCTGGAACCTGCACTCCAGGCAGAAGTAATTAGTAGACATCCACAGACCTTGGAAGAGTGTATGAAAGAGGCACAGCTTGTGAATGATCGCAACCTGGCATTAAGATTGGCAAGAGCAGAGTTTGGGTTAACAGAACCCAAAGGTACTGAGAGTAGCGCGAGCAAGACTCAAGGGGGAATGGAGAAAGGCCCTCAAAGGAAGACCGATTTCCAAATGAAACAAATCACCATTCCAATTAAGGGAAACTATCAGAAAAACGATCCACCAGTCAAAAGACTATCAGATTCGGAATTTCGGGCAAGACTAGATAAGGGCTTATGTTTTAGGTGTAACGACAAATACACCCCTGGCCACAGGTGCAAACTGAAGAAAAAAGAGAATTGATGCTTTTCATTTGCAATGAAGAAGAAGGCGGGAATGAGGGAGAAAATTCGGAAGAAAATACAGAGGAGATAGTGGAACTGAAAAAAATGGACCTTACAGAAGGGGAGGAGGTTGAGCTTCAAACTATCACCAGCTTGTCATCAAAAGGGACCATGAAGCTGATGGGAATGGTTAAGGGGAAGGCAGTAATAGTGTTGATAGACAGTGGGGCGACGCACAACTTTATTCACCAAGCACTAGCAGAAGAAAGACACATCTTAATAGAAGAGGACACTCCGTTTGGGGTCACAATTGGCAATGGCACCAAGTGCAAAGGAAAAGGGGTGTGTAAGAGAGTGGAACTGAAGCTAAATACGCTGACTATTGTGGCTGACTTTTTAGCTGTGGAACTGGGAAGTGTGGATGTGGTATTGGGAATGCAGTGGTTAGATACCACAAGAACTATGAAGGTCCATTGGCCCTCATTGACCATGGTGTTTCGAGTGGGAGAGAAACAAATCACTCTCAAGGGAGATCTAACCCTCATTAAAGCTAAATGCTCACTGAAAATGTTGGAAAAAACATGGGAAGATGACGACCAAGGGTTCCTCCTTGGCTTCCAACATTATGAAACGGAAGTAGAAAATGAATATGAAGAGGAACAGGAAGTGAGAGGGGATGAGGAAGACTTACCATTGATCAAGGCATTATTGAGACAATACGGTGACATCTTTGAAATACCAAAAGGCTTACCCCCCAAGAGAGCTATTGACCATCGGATATTGACACTCCCCGGACAGAAACCGATTAACGTCCGCCCATATAAATACGGCCATGTGCAGAAAGAAGAAATTGAGAAGTTAGTCACAGAAATGCTTGCAGCCGGAATTATTAGACCGAGTCATAGCCCTTATTCCAGCCCAGTCTTATTAGTAAAGAAGAACGATGGGGGATGGAGGTTCTGTGTAGATTATAGAAAGCTGAACCAAGTTACAACTTCTGATAAATTTCCCATTCCAGTCATAGAAGAATTACTAGATGAACTTCATGGAGCTACTGTTTTTTCAAAGCTTGATCTAAAATCGGGATACCACCAAATCAGAATGAAGGAGGAAGACATAGAGAAGACTGCTTTCAGGACGCACGAGGGACATTACGAATTTATGGTAATGCCGTTTGGTCTCACTAACCCCCTGCTACTTTTCAATCTCTCATGAACCAGGTATTTAAACCCTCCTTGAGAAGATGTGTATTAGTTTTCTTTGATGATATTCTGATATATATCGCTGATATCAATGAGCATGAGAAACACTTGGGGATGGTTTTTGCTGTTTTGAGGGACAATCAACTCTTTGCAAACAGAAAGAAGTGTGTATGATAGAACACTGATATAGTGTTTCTATTTTATTGATACCTTCAAAGAATTACAATATAAAAGCAATAAAAGAAAGTAAAAGAACCCTCTGCCCTTCCTCTCTTAAGGAATGTTGCAGCCCTAATTCTTCACCAAATTCTTCATATCCCCAACTTCCTATTTATACCAAATAACTACCAACAAATCTAATTACCCTTATACCCCTACCCTATACTAATCTAGGTATCTAATAGTGTAATAGCCCACTCTAAGATCCAATACTTAGGACATCAAATCTCCAAAAGAGAGAGAAGCGGATGAGGAGAAAATTAAAAGCATGACAAACTGGCATCACCAAAAGATGTGACCGGTCTGAGAGGATTTTTGGGCCTAACGGGATACTATCGAAGATTTGTAAAAGGGTATGGAGAGATTGCGGCACCTTTGACGAAATTGTTACAAAAGAATTCCTTCCAATGGACTGAAGAAGCCACAGAGGCTTTCGAGACACTGAAACTTGCTATGACTACTCTTTCGGTGTTGGCTTTACCTGATTGGACACTCTCCTTTATGGTGGAAACGGATGCTTCAGGAATCGGGTTAGGGGCGGTGCTATCCCAAAACGGCCATCCTATAGCATTCTTCAGCCAAAAGTTATCATCAAGGGCTCAAACCAAATCCATATATGAAAGAGAGCTGATGGCTGTAGTCCTTGGGTGCAAAAATGGAGACACTACCTAACTGGGGAGGAAATTCACCATTATTTCCGATCAGAAGGCGTTAAAATTCTTCTGGAGCAGAGGGAAGTGCAGCCCAATTCCAGAAATGGTTAACTAAACTCCTCGGGTATGATTTTGAAATACTCTACCAACCGAGTCCCCAAAATAAAGTGGCAGACGCTTTATCAAGAAAGGAGCAACTGCCAGAATTGAACTCTTTGACAACGCAAGGGATTGTTGACATGGAGATAGTAGGAAGGGAGATAGAAAAGGATGAAGAACTTCAGAAAATTATTAAGAAGTTGGAAATGAATCATGAGGAAACCAGCAAATATCAGTGGGAAAAAGGAAGATTATTATACAAAGGTAGGGTGGTACTTCCTAAAACATCCTCATTGATACCCAGCCTTCTTCATACCTTCCATGATTCGATTCTAGGGGGTCATTCCGGATTTTTAAGGACATATAAACGAATGAGTGGAGAATTGCATTGGCAAGGCATGAAAACTGATGTAAAGAAATATGTGCAGCAGTGTGAGATTTGTCAGAGGAACAAGTTTGAAGCCACCAAACCAGCGGGAGTTTTGCAGCCTCTTCCCATTCCAGAAAGAATTTTAGAAGACTGGACCATGGACTTTATAGAGGGCTTACCAACAGCAGGGGGAGTGAATGTTATTTTGGTAATCGTGGACAGGCTTAGTAAGTATGCATACTTCATAACTCTTAAACACCCTTTCTCAGCTAAACAGGTGGCTGTTTTGTTTATAGATAGGGTAATGAGTAAGCATGGAATTCCAACATCCCTAATATCAGACCGAGACAAAGTGTTCCTTAGCAACTTTTGGAAGGAATTGTTCGCTTCTATGGGAACCATCTTGAAGGGAAGCACCGCTTTTCACCCGCAAACAGATGGACAGACTGAAGGGTGAATAAATGTTTAGAGACATACTTGAGATGCTTTTGTAATGAGCAACCAAGTCGCTGGGACAGATTCATTCCATGGGCTGAGCTATGGTATAATACCACCTTCCATGCCTCTACTAAGATCACTCCCTTTCAAGCTGTATATGGCAGACCACCCCCACCCCTGTTATCATATGGAGATCAAAAGACCCCAAATAATGAAGTGGAAACAATATTGAAGGAAAGGGACTTGGCCATTAGTGCCTTGAAAGAAAATCTTTGTCTAGCGCAGAATCGGATGAAGAAGATGGCTGACCTCAAAAGAAGGGAGCTCAAATTCAAATAAGGTGATGAAGTATTCTTGAAACTAAGACCCTATCGGCAGAGATCATTAGCAAAGAGGAGGTGTGAAAAACTTGCTCCCAAATACTACGGAACCTACAAGATCATTGAAGAAATAGGGGAAGTCGCTTATCGTTTACAGTTACCTCCGGAAGCTGCCATCCATAACATATTCCATGTCTCACAACTGAAGCTAAAGTTAGGAGGGAAACACGTGATACAGCATCAACACCCCACTCTCACTGATGATTTTGAGTTACAACTATGGCCTGAGACTGTGCTTGGTGTTCGCTGGAATGGAGAATTAGGAGGAAATGAATGGCTTGTGAAATGGAAAGGATTACATGAAACTGAAGCTACTTGGGAATCAGTGTACTAGATGAATCAACAATTTCCAAGTTTTCACCTTGAGGACAAGGTGAATTTAGAGCCCAGGGGTATTGTAAGACCACCAATAATTCACACGTATAAGAGAAGGGGTAAAAGGGTAAATGTTCAGGAAATTAATGAAAGAGAATAGTCTGAAGAAAAAGAAAAAGGTAGGGAGAGGTGGGGCCCGCAGGAAGGAATGGGAGGAGGGCTATTTATAGACCTTCTAGGGTTTAGTGTAGGGAAGGTTATTTTGTCTTCTTTTTGGTGTAAAGGCTGCTGTAGCCGACAAGGGATATTCCAGCTCTATAGAGAGGAGTTGGTATGTTTCTTTTGCATTATTTTCTTTATTACTGTTATATTGTGGTTGTTGAATCATCTTTTGGCTTATATATAAATAAAGATCAGCAGAGTACTGTCTCTGTTTAGCCACTGTTGGGGTAATTTTCTGTGTTATTTAGTTAGTAACCTTACATATTTTTGTCCAGTACATTAGATATATGTGCTTTAATCTTATTGGAGTTTCTACTCAAGCACAATTTTAGTTCCCATACGAATCTAGTGGCATTTTTGTTCTTTGGACTTTGTTAATAATTCTCCATTCATATATATATATTCAACATCTGCACCCTATCTGACCTAAACCACCAGCGAAGGGGACTCTGATAGTGACTCTGCGAGAGTACTACACTGGTGGTAGCCAGGTAGGTTTGATTTTTTATTTATCAGGATTTACTCTAATTGACTTATGAGAAATTGTTGGATAATAGAGAGAAATAAATTCTTCTTACTAGTTATATTAAGCGTACATTTGGAATTTGGAATTTGGATTGAAGGAGCCGTATTGGAGTTCCCGATTTCTGGAATTTTTTGGAATATATTGTTTTGACTTTTTTTTGCCTTCTGATAGATATGATAATTGATGAAACCAGATTTGTTTCAGTTCGTTGATTTTTTGGATTCCCATTGTTCTCTTGGAGCATGATTCATATCTTCAGTTGCTTACATTTTGTTAGTGATCGTTTTCAACGGAAAATACTGATGATCAATGAGAAAATTTGGTGGGTGTTTATTCTTTTCCATAACAATACTTGGGGAGAATTGAGCTATTTTATTCAGGAAAGACATATTTCGTTGGTACCGGTATATTTAGTATGATGTTAGTTAAGGAGTATAAAAGGGTAGTTGGCTAAATAAGAAATTACCAGTAGTTATTGTATAAGGGTGGTTACTATTTGTTATAAATAGAGAGAGGGTAGGTGAGAGTAAAGGGATGTTACATTGTAGAGTGATCTACGGCTTGGTGAGCACACTCAACGGGTAGGTTCCAAGTTTCTCTAATACCAATTTGTTGGGGTACTTCCCAACAGGAGTTAAGATTTGAAATATGCCGAGTATTCAAGTGGGCAAAGCCCTTGAAGTACCACATTGGTCATCCCATTTTAACAAGCGTGGGATAAAAATAGTTCATACTACCTTGGTTCCTAACAATACCACATCCTTGGAAAGCCAACATCCTGGCGGAACGTCAATAAATTAGCTTTGATACCAATTTGTTTGGATACTTCCTACCGAGAATTAAGATACGAAATATACTGTCTATTGGTGTGGGAGAGGCAAGCCATTAAGTACCACATTGGTCATCCCATTCTAATCAACGTGGGACAAAAACAACCCACACTACCTTGGTTCCTATAGTTGAGTTTCTCTCGCCAACATGAACGTAACTCAAATGGTATAGTGCTTGTAGTATCAACTTCGAGGTTAGAGGTTTGATTTCCCTATCCAACGTTTTAATTATAATCCTAAATTAACTTTCTCTTACGTGTCTTTGAGCTAGCAACTTGACTGACGGTGACATGCTCTGTGACTATGATGTTAATTTTTCTTTAATTCCCACAAACGTGAATTGATCTGGCCTTCAAAAACTTGAAAAATGCTTATAGATGAAAGAGTTGCAACCTTCCCTTGAATAACCTGCAAAGTACCTTTTACTCCTTGGTATTTCTAAGTTAATGCTAGGTTCATTTCTAAACTGAGTTGGTTTTGTTATGCTAGAAATCTTTGTGAAAGTGATAATTTGCTTTGATCTCCCAAGTCTTTGGCTATGTAGTATTGAAGTCCAAAATTCAAGGCTGTTGGGAGTATTCGTAGGCCACAGAGTGGCTTTCTTGTGAAACTTTAAGGTTTATTAGTTTGGTGTTTTGAGAGATTTTTCTCAAAGGTTATAAATATAAATTAATTTTTATTTTCTCAAGAGTGAGGATCGTTGAGAGTTGAGAGTCGAGAAGGGAATGTCAGGTAGGGAACAATATATTAGGGGGCAGGGGTGTATTCACCAGTTTTAGTTTGGTTAAGTTATAAAAAATACATCTCAACTTTGCATTTTATATCAAAAGTATACAAAAAGTTTGCATTTCCCACACCATTAGTTTTGGATGAAAACCTTTAAAATTTTGTTTCAAAAATACCCTTGACCATTGAAAAGTCTCAAAAATACCCTTGAACTTAAAACAAGTTAAAAAATTACTCTCATGATTAGTATATGAATTGAAACTATTAATATCTTGTTGCCAAAAGAACTCTAAATTTAAAATATCTTTACCATTAGTATAGTGATAAATTTATTTGAAGTTTTCTTAGTTCGAAAAGAATTAATTTAAAAATAAATTATATTGGCCTTCTTTGGCAATAGTTTGGCTATTGAGTTTGTTGTTGTTTTTTTCTTTTTCGTTAAGTCTATAGACACTACTTCCACCTCCAAGTTTCTTCATTTGTTATCTTTTTCTTTTTTTTGCCAAAAGTGACTTTCAAATTCAACCTCATTGTACTTGTATGAAATGATTACACAAATACAGTGACTCTGGAATAGCTATATCACTCAACCGAATACCTAGGCTTCCATAAGTTTGAGACTCCCTCTTGGTAACTGAGAGTCTGATGGAACTCCAGAATGTGTTCGTATTTATTGATATCAAACTAAGAAATACAAAGTAATCAAAGGAAACTCAAGACACATCAATAGAACTCTAACCCTCTGCCCTTCCTTTCTTTCAAGGAATGTTGCACCCCAATATCTTCACCAAATACTTCATGCCCTTCTTCCCTCCCCAACTTCCTATTTATAGCCAACTAACTACCAACAAATCAAATTACCTTTATACCTCTACCCTATATTAATCTAGGTATCTAACAGAGTCCCTCTAAGTGGTAGATTTAGTGAAGATGGTCTAAGCTCCCCCTAAGACTGAAGCTCTTTCTCGGAAGAACTTGAGCTCTGCTCAAGTTTGTGAGACTCCCTCTCACAATATTGTATCTTTTCGTTGAACAAAATCTCCTTTGTTCGAATGACTTAGGCTCTCCCTAAGCTTAGAGAATCCATCCTCAGTGAATCACAATGCGCAGAAGTAAGGATAATGAAGTATGCCTCCAATACATGTAACGTTCCCTTCTTCTAACACAAGTCGAAACAAGTAGAACAAGATAATACAAATGTTGCTCTTAAGACAAACTAAACGGCCAACCCTAACCGAAGGACTAAGTGTCCTTTAAATATGCACACAACGGAATCACAATGAGCAACCCTAACTTCCATAGCCACCGCGCATTGAATAAAGGAAGATGTTGATAGGAGAAACAGAAAAGGAAACCAACAATAAAGAAAGTATCTTGTAGAAATTAGCCAATTAGCATTTCTGTAGACTATCCCTTTTTCATTACAACAGCAATGCAATGACATTTCCAATATCTAAAGCCATAAAACAAATATTGTCAATCTCATAAAATCCAACAACTTTAAATAAATTTATCACTCTACTAATGATAGAAACATTTTTTATTTAGAGTTATTTTTTCAATGTCTATCAACAGTTTTAGTTCATATACTAATTATAAAAATAGTTTTTTTAACGTTTTTTTTAGTTCAAGGGTATTTTTGAAATTTTTCAATAGTTAAACTGTAACGGTTTCCATCCAAAATTAACGGTAATGGTATTTTTTTAACCCTTTTTGTTTTGATAAGAAGTTTGTTGAGTCTTCTCATAGAGAGAATGAGAGTTTGTACTTCCTAGGTGTAAACTTTCATTTCAATAATATCAGTATTGTAAGGATAGACCCTACTGTACTCTATCTTTTTTATGCTTGGAACGAATTTGAATGGGCTTTTTTTATATATATAGTAGATGTTTGGGAAATATATATTTATAAGAATGATTTTGATGAATGTTTTATGACTTTTGAGAAATGTTCATGTATTAGAAAAGCATATGAATTGTGTTATGAAATTATTTATGAATGAGGAGGTTTTTTATGTTTTATAGTAAAGTGAGATTTAAGGTGATTTGAAGTGAAAATGTTTTCAAACCATTGAATCAATATACCAACAAGGCAATTGTCTGTATGTTATGTGAATGTGTTTCCATAGTGTACACTGCTTACGTTCTCAGGGATTGTTGGGACCAAAAGAGGGTCGAATCTAAATTCCAAATCCTGAGCTTGCGATGTGATGATACATGCATAAGTCATTGGGACCCACAGTTGTGCCCTCATATAGGCTTTAGATCGTGTGTTGGAGTATTTAGTCCTTTAGGGACAACTCTATGCATACGTATATCTTTGTTATTGCTCTACCACCTGATTGGAGATACCCAATGTGTGGTGTGTGTCGTTTGTCCTTCCACATGTCTGGAGTTATTTGCCGTGGTATGACCAAGATATGAGTATAGGTTTGGTGAAGGTTTTATCAACTCCTACGATGCTTTAAGAACTGTTTTGCCTGAAATTTTCGTTTTTGTGATTGGATGATCTGTGTTTGAAACTATTATGGTTTGAATCCCTTTATAGATTTCTAACTTTCTATTTATTATATGAAATATTCTGTAAAAACTACCATCACGGGGATTTGGAGCTTATCCTCTCATTTTTCATTTTTTTCTTCATGTAGCAACAGAGTTCCTAGTGCTCACCAATCGCCACCTACTACATAGATATACCACATATAGCTTGTACGTATGGTTTTGAGGCTGCAAAGTGAAATTTGACCATATGTTCTTCCTTAACTAACTTTGATTGTATGGTTTGCAAATTGAAATATGGTCATACGTTCTTCCTTAACTAACTTTGATTGTATGGTTTGCAAATTGAAATATGGTCATATGTTCTTCCTTAACTAACTTTGATTATGTCGACTGTGCACATCTGTAGCTAGATTTTTTTCTTAGATGTGGTTTATCAAATTTTAAGGGGATAAGCTGCGGAATATTTTAAATGATTTGATTTAGTAAATTTACTTCTAATGGTTTTTACAATGGAACGTTTTGCTTGTCATTTATTTTTAAAAAAAAATCTTTTAGAGTTTGACAATGGTTTCCCTAGTTTAGCTGAAATTTATGGTCATCATGGCCCTAGGTTTGGGGTGTGACACATTGAATTCTTGGTACGATGGGCATACCTCTTCTATGCATCTTTCAGTGGTGAGAATAGAATATCAAGGAAAGACCTAGCCAACACACTTAATTATTAAGAACTCGAAGATGAGCTTTATCTATTTAAGAGAGAATGAGGAAGTATATTGAATCGAGAAAATCTTTTATTATCTAATAATTTAATTTTTTTTTGAAAAACCTTCAATTATCTAATAATTAAATTTTTTTTTGTTAGGTTAACAATTATTTTCTTGTAAGTTGTGTTTTTGTAATGCTTTATGCACGTTATGACAAATTCACATAAAATTGGAAACCATGTGACCACACAACCCAATAGGAAAAAGTTAAGAATTAGCAAAGAAGCAAAGCAAATCAAGAACATGCAATGGCAACCTTTTTGGGTTCTTCACTGTTTTTCCCTTTTTCTAAAGGAATAATACTAATAATTAACATGTTGGGTGACGCTAAAAAGCCCAACAGACAGCTTAGTTTATTGTGCTTCTCCCATTTCATTTTTTATCATTTTGTTCATTATGTGTTCTTTCTATTTTTCAACCTAAATAAAATTTCACAAACCTATACCATTTTTTTGTAAAAATTTAACGTATTATCTATCATTTTCTTACAATAATTTACATACTAAAATTTAGTTTCAAAATTTGGTTTGGATTCTAAATTAGTGACAAAAAAAATAACAAATTAAGAAACAAATAAAATATTTGTGTATAGTATCTCCCAAAAGCAAAAAACAAACTAGTTATCAAGTTGGGCCTTGGTAAATCTAGCTTTTGAACTTTCAAATTTGTTATTTAGTTTTTTTTACTAGTGGAAAACAAAACTGACTAGGTTCTTGATACTAGAGCTTCGAGACGCTTATGTATAAATCAAGAGCTTTTTAATGATTACAAGAAAATTACTGATGGAGAATGTGTGTTCATGGAAAACTCTGTCACTGCAGAAGTAATCAAGAAATGGAAGATTCTTTTAAAATTAACTTCTGGAAAAAGTCTATCTTTAAGTAATCTATTGTATGTACCTTCATTACGTAGGAATCTGGTGTTAGGGAGTCTAGTAAATCAGGTTGGTCTTAAGGTTGTACTAGAAGTTGGCAAGGTTTTCTTCATTCAAAACAAAGATTTTGTTGGTAAAGAATATCTGGTCGATGGTCTTTTTTAATAAAATTAAAACTGATTAATGCATCTGAAGCACATGAAACTAGTAAATGTCATGTTTTGTGTAGAAATGAAGTCTATAAAAGTTCAATCCGTCACAACTAGAAGTATCGAATTACTTGAATTAATTCATTTTGAGTTAAATGATTTAAAAAACACCGCAAGTAGAGGTGGAAATTAAAATTACCATGTATCTTTTATTGATGATTTTTCTCGATTCATTAAAATCTATCTTATAAAAACAAAAGATAGAAATTGTCATCCATAGAGGTGGTGAATAGAGTAACAATTTTCTTAAAAGAATTTTGTAAATTAAATAACATTATTCATGAATTTAATGCACCTTATTCACCACAACAAAATGGTATAAATGAACGTAAAAATAAAACTCTTAAGAAAACGATGAATGTTGTTGAGCTCTGGATTATCTCATAATATGTTGGGGGAAGTCGTCATTTCTGCATGTTTTCTTCTTAAAAGGTATCTTACAAAAAGTTGGATAAAACTTCTTACAAACTTTGACAAGGCTATGAACCTGATCTCACTAACCTGAGAATTTTAGGATGTTTGGTCAAGGTACCATATCTTGCATTTCAGAAACCCATGGGGATCTAAAACAGTTGGTTGTGTATTTATTGGTTATGCTCAAAATAGTATTGCATATAAATTTATGTGGTTGAATGATAAGTCCATATATAAATATAGGGATGCAGAATTCTTTGAGTATGTTTTTTCAGCTGAAAAGGAAACTTAAATTGTATTTGTTTCTTTCCCTTCCTTGTCTAATAGCATGTATGAAACTAAATTTAATAAAGGTTTTAGCAATATGGAGAAACTGAAAATAGCATAGCTTTTTGTAGTATTTGTGAAACTGAAATCATCAACATTTCTAGTGTAATGTATGAAATAGAACCTCGAAGGAGGAAAAGACAAAGAATTGAAAAAAAAAGTTTGGTTCTAATTTTTTGGCTACGTTTTTAGTTGAAAGGCCATATCTATCGACTGTTAATTTGTATATATGTATTTAATAAATGAGAATCCTAAAACTTACCAAAAAGCCTTAAACTCTGTGGAGCCTCTAGCCTATGGAAGGAAGCTATTAATAGTGTACTAAACTCTCTAGCAATGAATCAAATGTGGGAATTAGTAGATCTTCCTAAAAGATGTAAACCTATTAAGTATAAATGGATTTCAAAAAGAAAACAAGGACAAAGTGTTCAATTGAAAGATACAAGGCTAAATTAGTAGTAGTAGGGAATACACAAAAACAAGGTATTGACTACTTTGACACATATTCTTCTATAACAAAGATAGCTACAATTAGAGCCTTGATTGAAGTAGCTATCGTCCATGGTCTTCTTATTCACCAAATGGATGTAAAAACTGCATTTCTCAAGGGTGATCTAGAAGAAAAAATTTATATGATACAACAGAAGGCTTTAAGTTTTGTGGTCAGAAAAATAAATGTAAACTTTAAACAATCTCTTTATGGTCTTAAGCAATTAAGCTTCCAAACAATGGTATGAAAAATTTAGTGGCAGTTTGATAAACAATGAGTTTAAGGTAAATTATTTCGATACATATGTTTATTCAAAATTGTTTGGAGTTGATTGTGTGATAATATGTTTGTATGTTGATGATATGCTAATCTTTGGAACAAAAATAAAAACAATAAATAATATCACATGTTTTTGTCATCGCATTTTGAAACGAAAGACTTAGGGGAAGAAGTAATGCTTGTTAAAATAAGGAAAATTGAAAATAATTTTTCTCTGTGTCAATTACGCTACGTTGAAAAATTATAAAGAGAATTGATTGTTTTGATAATCATCTTGTAAGAACTTTCTATGATGTTAGTGTAAATCTTAAGAAAAATAAAGGTGATAGTGTGTCTTAGTTTGAATATCCAAATTAGATCATATGTAGTGTTACGTATTTAATAAACTATACTAAACCCGATACTGCATATGTTGCAAGTAGATTGAGTAGATACACACTTAATCTTGATAAGGATCACTAGGATGTTTTTCGCTGTCTGTTGAAATATCTTAAAGGCACAATAGAATATTTTTTGCATTTCAACAAACTTTCTGATGTATTAGAAAATTATTGTGATGCAAACTGGGTTACTGATAATGATGAGATCAATTCTACTAGTGGTTATATATCGACTTTAGTCAGAGGTGGAGCAATATTGTGGAAGTTTGCATTGGCAAGACAAGAGGTTGAGTGGATTAAAATCCTACTGGGAGATGTACCATTGTGGGGGACATCTATATCAGTCATTGTACACTGTGATTTACAGGTTGCTATAGGTATTGGCATAAATAGTGTTTATAATGACAAAAGGAAACACTGTCTTAGACATGGAGCTATAAAACAATTTGTTAAAGGGATGAGTTATTTCCTTAGAATATGATAGGTCTGAGAAGAACTTGACATATCCTTTAATCAAATGACTAACTAGGAAAATAATTGTAGACTCCTTAAGTCCTTATAGTGATCCATAACCCTTTGTTTGGGTGGTTTTGATGGTCCATAGCCTTTGTTTTGGGCGGCCTATTGCGATAGACTTGATGGTTCATTTTTTCCATTGTATGGGTGGTCTTAGATGGACTTAATGGATGATAATATTAAAACCTTTTTGAATGATCCACAACCATTTGGATGGTCCTGATATGGACTTGATGGATAATGATTAATTCTTTAGAGCTCAATTTGAGTGGTTTGTTTTAACAAACTTCATGAAGCATATAAGGTGATAGTGAAAGTGTGGGACTGCCTTCCATGAAAGAGATTAAAGATGTCTTTCTAGAGCTTTCACGATGACCCAAGGTTTATATGCATGTCCATAACAAGCACAACCTATATTGCATAATCAAAAGAAGAACAAGAAGGTGTTATTGTAATAAGATTTGTACATTCACCTAAATTCACCAGTGTTATTGAAATCAGATTTATACGTTCACCTAATTTCTGTTCCTTTATAATCGTCTTCTTCATCAGATATGTATGTTCACCTAAATTCTAATCATTCTACATAATTTTCCTCTTTTCTGAGCTTTTCTTGATCTCTTGATTTTATTCCCTATTCTGACCTGGGGAGTTATGTTAACCTAATTAGGGAACAACTAGCATCATGATTAGCACCACAGTTAAGCCCTAATTTCTTTAGGGTAGTGGTTCGTCACGACACAACATTTTTTTTCGAAATCAATTCTAACACGACATACTTTTTAATGTTTAAAAATTGTTTTAATGTAAATTTTCAAGTTCAAAAACTAAACTTGTTTAATCAAAACATTGATTTTGAATTCGTTTGTTTATTGTTTGTTTTATTTTCTATTTTTTAACCAAAAAATAAATTTTCCTTAAGTTTTGTTTTTTTTAAGAATATTACTCGAAAATAAATTTCCTTAGCTTCTAGTTTTAAAGAATATCACTTTCTTAATTCTTTTGTTTATCATTATGTTGGGGCCTTTTTTTTTAAATATAACAAAACGACAAAATATTTACACGCTATAAAATAATTTCGAAAACGGAAAAAGACCACAAGCCCACAACGGAAAATATCAAAAGTGTTCCGTGATTAATTGGCATCCAGTGTGCGTAATATATTTGGAAAATGATAGTTTACATTTGGCTATTCTTTCACACACGAATAATTTTCTGTCAAGATTCTTTGGTACACGATCATTTAGATTTGGCTATTCTTTGGTACGTGATCGTTTAGATTTAATCGTTTAAATTTAGATAGCCAAATCTATACGACTTTTTTTCAATATTTTTTTATACACGGTCATTTAGATTTGGCACATTATCGTTTAAATTTGATCTTTTAAATTTGGTTAGCCAAATGTAAACAATTATTTTTTAAAAAAAATTGGTACACAATCGTTCATATTTGGCAGACGAACGTTTATATTTAGTACACGATCTTTTAGATTTGATCGTTTATATTTAGATAGACAAATCTCAACGATTTTTTTCAAGATTGTTTTGTACATAATTGTTTAGATTTGGTACACTATCATTTATATTTAGAACATGATTGTTTATATTGATGGAAATGGTAGACATGTGCAGCAAAAAAAAGAACAAACTTTACTCTAATTGCAACTAAAAAAATTTAGTAATCAGCATGCATAACAATCCTAATTGAAACAAAGATGAGGTTAAAAGAAAAGCTCACATTTGATGCATGTCTCTTCTTGTAATCTCCTCACGAACTCGAAGCCGGGACTACCACTAGTGTTGATCCTACTATTGTCCAGATTTGGAACCAAGTTGTGGGACTCGAAATGGTTGAGAAAATAGAGAGATGGTACTTTTAGGAGGAACCTAACTTTTAGATCTTTGTTGAGAGTAAAATAAAAGAGTTCTTGGTTTTATTTTTGTAATTCTTAATTACAAAATTAATTCTCACCATTTTAAAAAACCAAGAGACTTTTTACCTTTGCAAAAAAAACCTCTTTTCAAGCAAACTACATGCAAGAGCTTCTCTATCTCGCCACTTGGCATTCCACTAACAATTCATGGGTAGGTGTCTTGCATGCAATAAGCCATTTGCATATCACATGCAAGTAATAAGCTTGTCAAATCTCAACAAGTGTTATTATTTAAATTAGTCTAAGGACAATATGGTAATTTAACATTTGAATCAAATTCAAAGTTTTATTTTTTCAAGTCTAAAAGTCAACATTTTGACTTTTTACCATTTTATCCATCTTGACTAATTTCAACCTCCCGAGCATGAATCTGCATTCATTTCTTTGAAATTCAAATCACATTTGAATATAAAATCTGTCAAAGTTTGACTTCTCAAAGTCAAAAGTCAACATTTTGACTTTTCACAACTTTGACCATTTTCATCAATTTCGAGCTTCCAAATACGAATCCATATTCATATTTTTAATATTTAAATCACATTTAAACATGAAGCTCTATCTTAAACTTATAACCGACGACTATATCAAATATATTCATCGGTTTCTTTCTCTTTACCTAATTCGAACAATTCGAATTATTCTATCATAATGTTCTAAGTTGATTCCTTGTGAGCTAGTGGGAGAACCTAATGGACCTATAGATCATGGACTCCAACGATCTGAGATTAACTGGCTAAACTCTTTTAGACCGAGTTAATCAACATTCGTTAACTAATGGGTCATTCCACTAAAGTCTCATAGTTGCACTCCCCTCACTATAAATATATTTTTGTCCATGTGATATAACCATGATAAGTAAGTTAACTCTTCATAGGTTGTTCGTAACCTCGGCTGGGTCAAAGTATCGTTTTACTTCCAAGACTACATCTTGCTCCTTAGGTGCCACTGATCTACTATTGAAGAATTGGTTAAAGGTCCAACCTATAAACTGAATCCCTCTCGAGCCAATGAGAGGGTGGGACCCCTTGCTCAAGACTTGGATTTAGTCCTTAAGGGAACAACCTATCTACTATCCCTAAAATGGGTAGGAGTGAATTTCATCTTGCACCCTATGTCCCTAGCTATCCACCTGGTCTTACCCTGAAATGGGAGGCTTATTGGGCCAACGCTATTGAGTTGTCTTCACCTATGCAGATCTAAGGATAATTCTGTGTAAACAAAAGTTCATAGTTAGTTCAGGATTAAGATTAAGTTACACTTGATATCTATAAATAAAATAGTCGATTTTATTAAAGTCAACGATGTTATAACCTAAAAGCGATTATTTCATGGTTCCAGTCTTATGTAAACTCTTTACATAGGATGCTTCCACTTCCATATCTCTACATGAACAATTCAGGATCACATCGTTTGTACTAACTACAAAGCAGACCACATCCATAGTGTCTCCAAAATAAGATGCCCAACCGTATTCGTATACGATAGACTATTTAGGCTATACACTTAAACTTGATCCACGTTTATGTCTCTACATAAAGTTCAAGTTTAGCCTTTAGTCCTTACTTTATTGGCTTTAAAATTACAGTATCAATAACGACTTTATTGAATAGAGAATCTGATTACAAACTATGAGTTGTAGTACATAAAATTCAACATATATTTGGAATACGATCGTTTTGATTTGGTTATTTTTTGTACACGATCATTTAAATTTGGTAATCCAATATCCCAACGATTTTTTTCACGATCTTTTATATTTGACACACAGATCTTAAACAACCAAATAGCAGTTTGAAAAAAATAGATCTTTTATATTTGGTACACGATCTTGAACCAAATAACCTAATAACAATTTGAAAAAAAAAATTGCAGAAGAAGAGAAGAAGACGATGGAAAGAAAAAGAAAATTTGCAGAAGAAAGAAGATGGAAAGGAAGGTCAAACAAAAATATTTAAAATATTGCAGAAGAATAGAAAATGACAATGGAAAGAGACAAAATCGCAGAAGAGGAAAAGAAAAATGATGATGAAAAGGAATGACAAACCTGGAATATTTTTTAAAAAAATGGTCAGTTTTTTGGACTTTTTCATTTTGTTACACAAGTCGTAAATATTTTACCGGTTTGTTATATTTATGAAAATTAACACATTATATTTTCTTTTCTACTTTTCAATTTAAAAATAAATTTTGTACGGTTTTTACTTTCATTCGAAATATTACAATTGTTTTGTTAGTTATAGGACTAAATGATGGAAAAAGGAAGGATAGAAATTCTCAGGGTTGAGAGCGGAGTCACAAGTGGGTTTTACACACCATTTAGGTTAGGTTGGATTGATGGGATTGTTTCGACAAACCTAAAAATCAATTTGCTATACAAAATATTCAACTGAGTCTCAAGTCAACCATTAAATTTCAGGTTAGTTATTGAGTTATTATTATTTTCTATTATAAACTATAATCAAAAGACAAACATTGTCAAAGATCCTTATAAAAGATTAGAAAATAAACCTAAAGCTAAAACTATATATTTATGGAGAGAGGTTGATTTTAGTCGACATGAAATAAAAAATATTCAACGTAAGATTCAATCCAACTCAAGACTAAAACTAATCAAATCCAACTCTCATAATTCAAGTCAAGTAGTATGAGTTGTTTGGATTGTCAGGTCATGCATTTAACACCCCATAGAGATGTTTACTTTTGCAAACCTATCCTTACAAGAAATTGTGGACATCGTGTTTATAGTGGAGATTTATCTTCATTTAGTTTTTAAAAAAAAACCAATTAAAGTAACCAAAATTTATGGTTCAAACCTATCCTTTTATCTCTCGATTATCAACAATAAATTTTATGGTTCAAATCTATTATTTTATCTAAAAAAATGTACCAAAAGAAGTTTACTTTAATGGTTAGGATGCATCTATCCCATATATGTACCACACCGTGAAGAGCATATAAGATAGGTACATCCAAGATTTTTTCTTTACTCAAGAATGTACCAAAGTATATAGTTAAAACATGCACTTTGTGACATGAATCAAACGACAATGAACAACATGTTTGAATCCTTATTTTCTCATTATTATTTTGACAAATTAAAGTCTTGCTAAAAACCCCAAATCAATTCTCTCTTGGCAATCTTGAGGAAATATTTTTTTTTTTTTTTTTAGAAATTTGGTTAAAATTTTGTTCCCTTAGAAAGACAATTTGAATCCTTTTGATAGTGTACATTTGCACTAGACTGAAAGAGTTTTCTTTCAAAAAAATTTTTTATTTAATGTAAACGTTTAAAAGCATCTCTCTGTATGGTGAGTTATTTTGTTTTTCTTTAAAGAAATGTACTCGTTCAATTCGATGGGTTTGAGTCGTATTGGACTTGTCGATCAAATGACTGCTACCAAAAATATAAATCATGTGTAGGTCGATCGAAGTTGGTTCAATCAGTTTTGGCTGACCAACTATGTTTCTTTTATCTTCCCTGTCACCCTACCATATTATTTAATATTTTCCTAATTTGACAGGATAGAAATTGAAAATCAAGTGTTTTATAGAAAATTTAGGGTCAAAATATTATTTCCTTTTATTTGACACTCATTGCATTTTAGTTCATATATACTTTTAAACATCCAAAATTTAGTCCATAATTTAGTCCATTCATTTTCATAAGTTCTAAAGTTAATCTTCATTATTAGTTTTGTAAGCAATTGTTATCTATATTACATGTAGATAGGTTTTTAAAATTAATAGATAGAAAATGTTATTATATATACCAATATTTTAATTATAGAAGGTTAACAGACTAATTTTAAGATTTATTAAAAATAGGTTTTTGATAAAGTTTTATATACTTTTTAAGCAAACTAAAATAAAATAAGTGTTGAAGTAGAAGAAACAAAAACTAATAAGCAAAAGTGTTTTGTTTAATGCAATTAACTATTGTAGAGTTGACTTTCACTATTAGAATATGGATTGTGAGAGCCTCCAAATATTCATTCTGTCATATATCTAACTAAATAATAATAATAAGATCATATTAATTCGTTGATTTTAGCCTAAAAAAACATTTCTAAATTTCTTAAATTATAGGGGTTATATTAAAAATTTTAAATTACAATTTAATTCAATTGGATCTTAAATAGAAAAGGTTAGGTATGAGCTAAATGCTTTAGAGAAATTAATGCTTCTATTAATTCATCAACTCACTTTGAAATTTTTTTCCAAAGTAATGAAACCTTTTGACTTTAAAGTACTAGTACAAATATTATATAAGTTGAGCTATGGTTATTTTTGCATTTATTCATTTGATTTATTTTAGATAACTTGTTTATTTTTATATTATATCATGCATATTTCATTAAAAATTACATCATGCGTCAAAATGAGTTTGGTTTAGTAATAATAGCGTAACCTACGTCACAAACTATAGATTTTGTCTAAAAATGATTTTTGTTAAGAAATTGAACTTTTATTAAGACTAATTTTGGATCTAAGGGTCTTATATCATATTTAACCATTTTAAAAATATTTATGGAACTATATAATTAAACATTTAAAATATGATTTAGAGATGTTTAAATGAAAGAATTGTTTTTACTAGAGACAAATTAAATTGTGAGGATTTATTAGTGTAAGAATAAAACTTATTATTTAATAACAAGAAAAGTTATATATTCAAATGTTTTTTTGAGATAAAGTTTATGTTTAATGAGAAACGTCATGAATGACTTTGTTAGACTCTGATTCCACCCTCCAACAAATATAAAATGATCTTTCATTTTCAAAAGAAAGAGACAAAAATGTAAAGGGAAAATTATTAAAGAAGAAAAAAAAGAGAAGAAAGAGGATCGGTTAAGCAGTTAGCATGCAAATCAAGTCATTGTCGGCACCCTTTACCTTTAGTTTCATATTATTTAATTTATCTTAAAATATCATTTTAATTTATATGCTTTTAGATATTTCATTTTAGTGTACTAAAAAAATTTATTTTAGTCTATTTAGTTTTAATAAACAACCAATTATTTCAAATATTAAAAAATATACTATAATTTCAAATTTTATTAAAGGTAGATATTGATAGACTTTTAGATCTATTGGTGTCGACATTGATAGAATCTATTTGTTTTATCAATTTAAAAAAATTATAAAGAATTTGATAAAATTTGAAATTTTCTATATTTTATTGATTCATTCTGCAATATTTATAAAGAATCTTTAATAAAATTTAAATTTAATCCATCCAAATTATCTTTTATTAAAATTGGTAAATAATAACCACAATTTTAGTACAGAAAAACATAATACATTATGTGTCACATTCCCTTTTGATTCACCTATTTATACTAAGAGAAGGTGCAATAGGTGAAAGAAATGTTAACATCCTTTGGTGGGGTGACACTCAACGCCTTGCATAGCTTTAACATTCAATACAAGTTTTCCAGAACCCCTTACTATTGATACCAATTCTCAATGCAAAGACGGGTGTTACATGATAATGTATTTCTAAAACATAGTAAAAATGAAAATAAATAATGATATGTAGCAAATTTTTTTATAAAAATAGTTTAATTGACATTTAACGCAAATAGAAATGATAAAGTTAAGAAGAGACGTAGTACTTGACGAAAGTGGCCGTTAAATACCAAGAAGGACCTAGTAAAAGGGACTAGTTTGGGCTTCAAGGTGGTCAAGCTCAGTCAAGATACTGAGCTTACCAAATGTCCAACAATTCATGATTTTTGCATGCCTCACTCAGAAAATCATTTTGAGCCCAAAATGTGGCCTAGGAAAGATGCTAGACCTCGACCAAGGTCACGGCTGACCCTAACCAAATAAGAAGCCAAACATAACCCTTGGACCATTAGATTATCTAATTATCCAAAGACAACTCTAAAACCTTAAGACAAGTCAACTTTTTCTATAAACACATCATTATGGCACTATATTAAGGAATCTAAGAACTTTCTACTCCTTTTATATTATTTAGCTCTCTTACTTACTTAAAAATCAAAGTCTTTTTTCTAGGTCATCTATCTCTTTCCTAAATTATACAAATTTACCATTATTTGACGTTATTTGTGGGAAGAGAGTGTTCTACTGATAATCAACAAAGCATGAGTAAGAGGAATAAGAACAAAACTTGGATGAAGATAATTCTAATTAGTGTCGAGACCAAGAAAATCGAGTAGCTAGAAGCAAAGAGCAAAGATTGAGGAAACCAATGTCGAGGTTGAGGTGACTAATGTTAAGGCCAAAAAGACAAAGTTGGAGTAAAAAGTAGAGATCAAGACTCTTAAGGTTGAGACCGAGGAGACCGAGTTGAAGAAAAGAGCCAAGTCGAGGTTTAAGCTCAAAATTGTTAATGGAACGTGATTCTACAACCAAAATTTAACAAGGAACTAACCAAGGCCGACTCTAAGCACATCAAGTGCTCAAAGGGAGGTTGAGGTTCAACTTTATCGAAGAAAAGTCGAGTTGCTCGAGATTTAGAGTCCAAGGTTGAGGGAAAGGTTGAGGCTGAAAATCGCACTAGACACCAAAGAGCATTTAGAACTTCAAGAAAAATTAAGAAACGGTAGAAGATAAACATGTGAAGCTTGATTGAAAAAATCCACCACACAAGGTTGTTCTAAACCTAAAAGATTGAGGTCGAGTTAGCCAACAATGTTTTAAGCCAACTCTAAGGCACTTTGCTTTTTTATGAAGTTGTATAGAGGATATGCTTCGCTATCAAACAAAAAGTAGAATTACGATGGATATCCTTCCCTATTAAACAAAAAGTACAAGATATTCAAAGCAAAGCATTAACTAACTACATGAAATTTACATTATCTTTCAGAAATCAATGTTCATTTTTTTTATTAAAAGGTCTCGAGCTCCAAAAATGATCATTTATAGGTCATTCCACCTCTCAAAACCCAGTTTTCATCCTTTTCGAGAAGGTGCTCATAATCTTAAAGAAACTTATTTTTATTTTTTTGATATAATGTCATCTTACCTCTCAGAAATTGATTTTCATCTTTATAGAGAAAGTGCTCATAATCTTAAAGAAGTGATACTCTCACATTTTTGCCAAATTTGTCACCTCGCCTCTCATCAATTGATCATCTTCTCTCCTCATTAATATTAGGTTACCTAATTATCCTACGACAACTCTAAAACCCTAGGAAATGTCATAAGTCAACTTTCTCTATAAATCCATCATTTATGGCTCCACACAAGGTATCTAAGAATGCTTTTGACTCCTAATTTTTACTTTTAGTTATGTTACTAACTTAGGCATCAGAGCCAATCCTTTTTGTCTCGCAAGTTCTCTCTATCTTAAATTATAAATAATTTATCTTTGTTGTCAAGTGAAAGTTGGATGTGTTTTCCCTTGAATCAAAATTTAGCATTAATAGATAATAAAAAGTTTTGTAAAAAATTAATAATAAACTAGTAGAAACAAAGGGTCCATTTAGCAACCATTTTATTTTCTATTTTTTTGTTTTTGTTTTCTATTTTTTGTTTTTGTTTTTTGTTTTTGAAGAACAAATCTGTTTGGCAATCAATTCAATTTTATGTTTTTCAGTTTAAAAAATGAGGTTAAATTTGGGAAGGAATTTTGAAAGAGAATAAAAAAACAAGCCTTTTAAAATGCATATTTTGTTTTTCATATAGAAAATATGCACCAAACCTAGTGGAGAACGTGCTTTGTCACATCGAGCATAGGAGCTCAATTCTTGAGAATTGCAAAATTTTAAAATACATTTTTTTTTTTTTTTTGGTTTATGACTTCTTGTAGATATGTCTAACTTTATTGATATTCATGAGATCAGTCTTTAGTGTCTAACTCTATTGTCTTTAATCATTGATGTTATATGAAACTGAATGGAAAATAATATAGAGTAGATATAGTTAGAAAGATATGAATATTATTGTTATTGTTTTTAAAAAAAATTAGAAAATCACACCTCTTTATGATTTTTTTCTTTTTTTAGATCTCTTTCACATACGCAATTAATATTACCATTTACTTATTGTAGATTGTCGATTCATGTGATGAAAGTGTTCATTCACATGTTAGTAGTTCGTTTTATCTTAAGAGATAATTATTCCTGACATATTAGTTACTAATAAAGGAAAAAAAAGTGTTTTGATAGGACTAGAAATGGGACATTGCAAACCTCACTTCCATAGTCAAATGAAATTTATAAACTACCAAATCCTATTACTACTAGAGAGACGTACGTAGTAATAGTGGGAAGTTTGAGGTCGAACCACATGGAACACTAAGGAATGATGTTAATTTAACCAAGTCAAGTATCTATTTGGAACTTAGTGAGGGGTTTTGGTGGATGTGAACTAGATTGAGGAAAATAAATGCATAAAATGAAAATAGGAAATGTAACGATAAAATGAAATGTCTAACTGTGAGAGCAAAAGGATTCGTATGCATATTTGATCATTGATATTGTTGATTAAACTTGAATTGGACTTGTGTTCACAACGACTTACTTAGAACACTCTAATTAACCTTGAGAACGAGCTAAACAAGCACCCTAAATATTAATTAAAGTCTAATCCTAATTAAACTTAACACCATAAATTATTTTGGATTCTAAGTGATCATATAGAACAAAAGAGCATGAGCATTAAGATTAAGGATTCCAATGCTTGGTTAATTACCTTGGAATGCCTAATTAACTGACCAAAATTTCCTTGAACTATGTCAGGACATGCATGACCAAGACCTTAGAAAAGCTACAAACTATAGCATACATATTCTAATATTTTGCTACATGGATGATTTCATACATTGTCGAACTACAAGGAACATGAGAGCCTAAAGTCATATAGCGGAGATATACATTCATGGGTACGGGCATCAATCCATCAAAGAAAATATATCTAAATAAGCACAAGTTCAAGAAATATATGTTTCAATAATATCAAATTTCAAGCTACAATATCTCACAAAATATACATAGCTTTGCTCCCAAGGTAGAACACTTACCCCGGTGATTCATAGAAAAAGTACATGAGAAAGCTCCAAGATGTAATTACAAACCCAAAAGAAAAATAAAATCCTAGGCTAAATGATGTGAAATAAAAAGATAAAGAAGGTTGGTGTGGATGAAGTTCTCCTTCAAACTCTCATTTGTCTCTCTACATTCTTTCCATGCTTTACCCTTAAAAGGAGAGAAAATATATAATACCGGAGAAAGCGCAGTTGCACTCTAGTCATATGTGTCATAATGTAGCTGCATGCAGAACTGCACACACGGGTGATGTGTGCAATGTCATAATCATGCTTGAAGTGATAAAATCTCCTCGCAGCGCAAACAATTAACAAAACTCTTTCCTCAATTTACTTGGAATTAAGAAATAGCAGTACAATTAGCTAAAAAACAATAACAAAATTACTGTAAATTAATTAATTGCTATGCATGCATTTACAATATAAAAAAAAAAAAAAATAGAGAAAAGGAGCTTATTGTTAAGTCAAGATTGGGATCACCTCCACTTGATAACTTTCATATTTTCTGATCATGAGTGAATGAGATGAATGATTTGTGGGAACCAATAATCAAAATGGAAATTTTACAAGAGTTTTTTTTTTCTTTCTAAGAGAATAGGGAATCAAATATTTTTAGCAAAACAATTCTCTGTTACCTTTTTTCTCCTTTCTTCAAGAAGAAGAAGAGAAACTTAGAGAGATAAAATAAGATTGATAGTAAAAGAGAACCACATTTACTTAATATGCAAGTGAAAAACTTTCTATAGCTTACATGTTCGGTTCTTGATCTTGTCATTTATTGCTCTCCTTTTTCCAATTAATTTTCTGGAACCACCAGAGCAAGGGTCGTTTCTATTTGAAGCAACCTCATGTTTCCTTTGACACACCTCGTAATAATGTTCAACTTCCCTCTTTGCACATTCTACCCATGTTCGATCATACTAGTTGTTGTTATTTGATTTTCTAGTTCTAATTTCTTCTTCCCTCTTTGCACATTTTGTCCATGTCCCTATGATCATACTAGCTATAGTCATGCTGAGGCAGTGTCCAAAAGTTGGGGAGACTAGCGTTGGCGATTAGAATTATGTTTTTACTTTTTACTTTTTATTATTACTTTCATATTTTACAAACGTGTACTTTTTTAATATTTGAATTCATTTTAATATAAATTTAATTTGGTATTTTAATATTTTTTTTACTAATTTTACGTTAATTGTTTTTAGAATTTAATTGAATTTAAATCGAATCAGATCCCAATAGCGAAAAAATTAAATAATAATATATTAAAAAATTATAAAAAGGTTTTTCCAACTCACAAAACACGTCGTCGGGCTTGGCCGCCCATTGCTGACACTTTGACCACACCGGACAATGCTTCTCCGACGTCGTTCGCCAGTCGGCGTAGACTCCATCGGGAAAACATTTTTGCCAACGTCATCGAGTTGTGCATCGGTTTAGCCTATCACAATGCAGCATTGCTGACGCTCATCTCGACGTGGCGTTTTGCGTCGGGATAGACATGTTTGACGTGTTTTGTGAATTTTGCCGACGCATGTGTGCGTCGAGCGAACCCCTACTTCTTGTAATGTCATAGATGTGATTTACCCTAGAGTAGGAGTGGAAGAGCCTCTAAGGCAGAGAGGTCAAGTGGAGAGTTCGTAGAGATTCTCAAGGTAGCTACATAACGAATTGTTGAGTTTGAGCCGAGTTAGTTGATGAGTTTGTCAACCATTTGAGTGAAGGAGAATGTCACAGTCATACTTGTCTAGGACCTATTTCCTGTGGCAGCATGCCTACTCCAACCTCATTTTATCATGCTTTCATCCTATGTTTTCCATTTTGTTAGTTAGTTTGCTTTATATGTAGTTTCATATTGCACTCACTACTTTGCATGTGCAAAGTTGGCAATTTGCCTTTTTGTCCAGAATGTACTATATGGGGGTAAGATTTATCACCATACATCCATAACCACGAGTTATAAGATATAAAGTTGTTTCTTATTGCTTATAGCCTTATAACGAACTTTCTTTTCTCAAACATACTTTCAAACGTTTGTGAAAACATTTTCTTCTAACTAAACCCCGTTTCTAAAACATTTTTTCAAGAACAAGGGTGGAGGTTGCTAAATACATCCATTGTGCCATTGACTATTTTGATTTAGGTTGGCTGACTTGTTCTAGCTAGTGTGGGAACAAGTGTCGCACAATCACTCCTAGACGCTTACAAAAGTGCGGTTGTGACATTGAGGGACGTTGAGCTCCTTAGAGAATGTAACTGTACTCTCTCTCCGTGAAGCTTTTGTCCTTGAGAGTAGGACACAACGTTGAGCTAGCACTGTTGTACTCTCTTCAAGGGACTGAATGCCATTTTCACCCTCTGGTTGTATTTAATGCTGATTTCA
This sequence comes from Cucumis hystrix, assembly GCA_025688845.1. Lineage (NCBI taxonomy): Eukaryota > Viridiplantae > Streptophyta > Magnoliopsida > Cucurbitales > Cucurbitaceae > Cucumis > Cucumis hystrix. The sequence goes on along the minus strand of CM046893.1, from coordinate 7,739,190 downwards.
ATCTGAATTGTACCCAAAATGCTTGGATGGTCTCTTTGGCTCATTTTTATGTCAAAACACTCAAATAAACGTTAAATTCTTAAGACGGTCATGATTTAGGAGAAAATGCATAGCTCTTTTGGAGAGCTATCAATGTTAAAGAAGCATTATAAGTACATTTGAGTTTAGATTACTTGTTTTCAACGTAGCATTCTAAAGAAAACTATTTTCATGTATTTTATTGTAATATTTATTTTTATATTGATTTATGCATATAAAATATTAATATGTATAGTAAATGCAACTTACTATAAAAACAGTTTGGTTTCATCAAACAAATTTTATATTTCAATTCTAAAACAACAAAAGAATAATTACCAAACATGCTCGTTATTTTTTGCTTTTTGAAAAATATAAAACCAAAATGGTAATATGTTTGAAAGTATAAAGCTTAAAGTTTGAAGATTAAGATGATAATCACCTTAAAAAGTTCAAATTTAGCTTATTATTTGCTTTCTAAGATTTAAAAAAAAAAAAAAATTTAAATATGTATATTTTCGACATTTCCATTTTTATTTTTTTTAAAGGTATTGTAATAATTGCAGGGATGGAGAGTTAAACCTGGAACCTTTGTTCACAGGTACATACAGATGTCAGTTGAGCTAAGCTCATATTGACCATTTCCATCTTTATTTAACACGAAAAAAAGAGCAATGATAATAAAATCAAATAATCAAAAGTGTTTGTCTTTTTGTAAATTCATTCATTTCCATCATTTTCTTAATTAATTTACGTTTCATTATTTAAAAAAGGAAAAAAAACGAAACGGAGCAGGTGAAAAGGGAAACTTTACTTTTCGAGAATGATGACAGAATTTCCATTTTCTAATTATGTCCCCAACCGATAAAATTTTTAAAAGTATGTCCCAAATTTTAATATCTTATCAAATCTGCCCCACTCAATTCTCTGACCTTTCAATTTGGGTCCTCCACTTCACAAATATTTGCACCACTTGATATGGACCTTTCTATTCAACGTCACGTGGGAAACTATGTGTTAAGAAAAATGTTAAAATTTTATACACATATTAGTTATACTACGTAATGTTGACTTTTCTTTTTCATATGTAAAATAAGATCCAATAATCAATCAATAAAACTTACAAATATAGAGAAATAGATTCTGACGTTCAATCCCACTTTATTCGTTGTGATTATTAAAATGTCGCACTGCCATTTTAGTCGTAATAATTTGGAATTATTTTTACCTTTTAATATCTTTTATAGCCCCTACAATTTGGTTTAAATTGTACCATTCATATGAACTTTATAGTCAATTTTTAAAAAAGTTCAACTCATTATTATGAAATTTCAACCTTTTAACTTTCACGTTAAAAAGTATAGTTTAATTAATTGAGTGTGCTTAATGTTAGACATAAATGTGGATAAATTTTAATATAAAAAAATATTTATCCATTTGAGATGTGACGTGGCAAATGAAGCACATGTGATATTGTCTTCAACTTTTTTTTCTCCAAGTTTTCTTTTACCCAAAGCAAAAGCTAACTTTGATTCTCTAGGTTTGTTTTTTCAATTAATTAATCACGTTTACAATGACGATAGTTATTATTTTATTATCTCACTCAAATCATAAAACCATACCTCAAATTCATCTCTCTTTTTATCATGTCTAAAAAGAATACACTGAATAAAAAGTACTTTTAACATTTTTTTAAATCCAATAAACAGAGGTTATAATTCAAATTTCTTCATTCATAACTACAAATATTTTCATTGATAATTATAATTCTGAGATTTTGAATACCAAAATTTCTGTACATAAAATTGTTTTTTTAGTGGTAGAGTTCACAAATTGTTTGTTTAATTTATTGAGAGTGGAGTTCACAACTACATCATTCCAACCTCAATTTCTTCGTCCTAACAAACTTTCTAACTAAGTGATGCTAAGGTGAAAGGTAAAGTTAAAACTCAGCTCAACTTAGGAGTACATATACATATCAATTAAATCCAAGGGTTTATTTAAGTCGGTAGGAGAGAATAGAACCCAATAATTGAGATGTAGTGAATTTTGTATAACATGGGGGACTAAATCCAAATTTTAATCATTAAAATATAGATGGAAATGTGAGATGAATCACGACCGTTTATTAGAGATATCGAACGGCGAGTAAAAGGTCAGAGAGGTAACTAAAAGATGTCGATTTCAAAGAAGGAGCCGTTAGACAGAGTGGTGCCTGCGGGCAGGGCCTGACCTGACCGTCTCCCACTGCTTCAATTTAATGCAATGTTTTATGAGTTTTTTGTTCCCCCATCATCATCATCGTCATCATATTCATCATATCATCGAGTTTCAATTCAATGTCCCTTCAAATCACAGAAGGGAAGAAGAATTTTTTAAAAAAAATTTATAAAAAAAGCTGCCCTAAATTAAAAATAGTTTGAGTTCCCATTTTGCTGTCACCATTTTCAATCCTTTGAACTCCCTTTTTCAATCAATCACCGACCCTTTTGTTTAGTTTATTGTTTCGTCAAAGACAGATATGCGTGCATTTGATGTGAGCATCAAGTATTCGTTCTTCACATGATTAAGACAGTCCCCTGATCTCTTCATCTTCTTCTGTTTGTACCCATTAATCTTTTCCCTTCTTCTCATCCTGTTTAATCTTTTTTCATAGTCAGAGCTTCATTTGCTAAACAGGGTACCTTTTTTTTTCTTCCCTTTTATCTTGAAGTTGAAGTTCTTGGCTGGATTCTGCCTTTTGGTCTCTACTTCAGTATTTCGAGAAGTGGTTAGGTAAGCTGGACTGAAACTGTGAGTATCGGTGCTCTATTGGGGGAAATTCTGAGTTTAAATCATGACAAAACGGTGCCCAGATTGTTAGTTCTTTGAATTTGTATATTGGGTTTTTGAGGATTTGTTGCTAGTGAGGAGTAGGCGTTTGTTGTTAAATATTTTTGTGTAATCTTCCTTTGATTCGTCAAAAACTCAAGAACAATCAGCTTTGTGGTGATTTATTTTCATTTTGATGGCGATGATAAAATTCTGAAAAGAGTTGTATGTTTTTGTGCAGATCAGTTAATTTTTACTTTAAGAGGATAAATGGCATCCATCGGGGATATAGGAGTTGGGGCAGCCATTAACATTCTTAGTGCCTTTGCTTTCTTTCTAGTATTTGCTTTACTTAGAATACAGCCAGTAAACGACAGGGTCTACTTTCCCAAATGGTATATTAAAGGCTTAAGAGGAAGTCCAATGTCCAGTGGTGCACTTGTAGGCAGAATTGTCAATTTGGATTTCAGATCATACTTGAAGTTCCTGAACTGGATGGTTGCAGCTTTGCGGATGCCGGAACCTGAGTTAATCGATCACGCTGGGCTTGATTCTGCTGTTTACTTGAGGATTTATTTGTTAGGGTATATTTGTATCTTCTTTCTCAGTAGTTTGTAGTTTACAATGTGAATGTGAATGTTATGCTGTAAGTGGGCTTTCAGATGACGCACAGATTTTGAACATATGCTGTCTTAGAGATTTTTCTTGCAAAAATGAAAGTAGTACGCTATTGAGTACTAGAGAGAAAAATAAAATGCACTTCTACCTGCTTGCACCAATTGTGTCTACCAAGCTTATTGTCATTGAATTTTTAGTTGCTGAGTATATTATATGGTGTTGGAAAATTGGGAGGTTCAATCCTTAAAAAAGCTACCAATTCAGCACTTCAACTTCATGTTACGATCAGGATAACTTTTCCTCTACCTCCACGAGTTTTCCTCTTTTCCTTCTCTTTCTTTTTCAAAAGTTCCCAATTTCTTAAAACGAAACTTATTTTACTTAAACAGCCAGGAAGAAATTATGCAAGTTGTTTGGTATCTATGATCTTGTGATCTTCTTCATTGATTAAAAATCTTTACCTGAAATTACATTGATCTCTTGTTTCTGCAATTTTCTGTTTTTGACTGTATCTTTTTCCTTGCCATTTTGATGCAGGCTCAAAATTTTTGTGCCCATTGCATGTCTGGCCTTCACAATCATGGTACCTGTTAATTGGACAAATGGAACTTTGGAGCGTTCTTCTTTAAATTACAGCAATATAGACAAGCTTTCCATTTCTAATATTCCTATTGGATCGAATAGGTATGCTGCATACGTCTTTTAAGAAACACTCACTTGGACATGCATGATTTTCCCTCCTCCTTAGTATCAAACTGTAGTGTCGACATCTACAATCTTTTTCTTCATGCTTAACAGATTGCCTTTCCAATACTAATCTGAAAAGAAAATGTGAGTCAAAAGAAATGATTACCATCTGGTAGAAACAACATTTTGCTTCATATCTGGAGCATTTTTTAATTATACCACCCACAAGAACTTTCATAATGAAAGTCACGGTTTGAGATAGGAAGAGTGTGATGTCTACTAGCTATGATTTTCTGGGGTAGGGTCATAGGGATACAATCAGATTAGAAGCATTGATGAATAGTAAGCTTTGTAATTTCATCACCGTTTTGGATCATGAAAAATATTCTCAATTTCTTATGTCTTATAAATTCACTTATTGCAGATTCTGGACCCATTTGGTAATGGCTTATGTCTTTACCTTTTGGACTTGCTATATATTGAGAAAGGAGTATGAGATTGTTGCTTCAATGAGGCTGCATTTTCTTGCATCTGAAAATCGGCGTCCTGATCAGTACACGGTAAGATTGGCACTGAATCACTTATTATTATTAACCATATTTTGTGGTGGCTATAATCTTTTCGATGAATTGTATTAAAAATAAGTAGGACTTTTCTGCACACTAGTCATTAAGCTTGTTCAACTAGTCATTAATCTGATTGGATGTTAATGGCTTTTCGGAGATTATCAACTTTATCATTGCTTGAATCTACTATCTTCGCTTATGAGATTTCTGATTTTTTGTTTTGGAAGTGAATGGTCAGTTATATGGTGTCCAAGATGACAAGTAGTTTGTACAAAATTGGGGGACGACACTGATGATATCTTTAAAAATACTAGGACATTCCAAACCTTGTGGGAGATGGTGAATGATTCCTTGATTTCTGACATCAGTTGTATTGCAGGTGATTGTTCGAAATGTACCACCAGACCCTGATGAATCTGTCAGCGAGCTTGTTGAACATTTTTTCCTGGTCAATCATCCTGATCATTATTTAACCCATCAGGTTAGTATTATTCCACAATTTAATTATTATTTAAAAATGCCACTGATTTACTTGCAAAGTGTCCATATATTATATTAACATTTAAACGCATGTTTATTTGTTGTATATCAATTTAAGAAATCTGAAAAGAATAGCCTTAGCCAGTATAAGATGAAATATCTGAGATCGTTAATATCTCCAAGTTCCAAAAAATTGTTTCTGAGATAATGATTTTCACCAATTCACAAATTGCACAAACAATGTTATATAGATTTAAGAAATCTGGATGAGTACTAGCTTGTCCAAAAAAATTAAGTTGAGGAATTGATTAGGGTTTACGATTTACATTCATTTGACAATTTCTGGAATAATTCTGTGCTTATGCAGATTGTTTATGATGCAAACAAACTCTCTAAGTTGGTCGAGGAGAAGAAGAAAATGCAAAATTGGCTAGATTTCTACCAACTTAAATATTCTCGAAGCCAGTCTAAGCGGGCCACTGTGAAGGTGCAGCACTTGAACTGGTGATTTGATCATTCTTTGATGTTGTACTTGACATGATTTCTATTACTAACATCATGTGAGCAGACTGGTTTTCTAGGTCTTTGGGGAGATCAAGTTGATGCCATAAATTATTATTCATCAAAAATTGAAATCCTATCAAAAGAAGTGAGTTATACAGTCTAACCTTTCACCTGTATTCCTACAATCATGGTATTTTGTAATATCGTCGAGATAACTTACATTACTATTCTCCAAATGATTTTGTTCAGATATCACTGGAGGCGGATAAGACTGTGAACGATCCTAAATCAGTCATGCCAGCAGCTTTTGTTTCTTTCAAATCTCGATGGGGTGCTGCTGTTTGTGCACAAACACAACAGTCAAGAAATCCAACTATTTGGTTGACAGAATGGGCTCCTGAGCCCCGTGACGTGTACTGGGATAACCTGGCAATTCCTTTTGTTTCACTGGCAATCCGGAGGCTTATTGCTGGAGTTGCCTTCTTCTTCCTTACCTTCTTTTTCATGATCCCCATTGCATTTGTTCAGTCCCTTGCAAACATTGAGAGTATTGAGAAAACAGCTCCCTTTCTCAGACCCATTATTGAATTGTGAGTATCTTTTCTCCTGACACGTTGCTGTCCTGTGCGTACTGTTCTTGACTTAATCTTCTAAACATGTAGCCTGCTAATTACAATTCAGGAAATTCATAAAGTCAGTTATCCAAGGTTTTCTTCCTGGAATCGCATTGAAGATTTTTCTGATCTTTCTACCTTCAATACTGATGATAATGTCTAAATTTGAAGGATTTATTAGTCGGTCGTCTTTGGAGAGAAGATCCGCCTCAAAATATTACATATTCCTATTTGTTAATGTGTTTCTTGGCAGTATTATTACGGGAACTGCATTCCAGCAACTTAATAAATTTCTCCATCAATCTGCAAACGAGTAAGCCATAAACTGATCTACTATTCATGAAACCATAGATGGCTGCCAATAATTTAGTGAGAAGAATGTGTCGTGTTTGTACATGTGTGGTTGAGATTATGTATAGAAAACAACTTTCGTCATAGCTAGCTAAATTCCTTCAAGGTTTTTCCATAAACTAATTCTTCCTTTTCTGCAGCATTCCGAAGACGATTGGTGTCTCCATCCCCATGAAAGCAACTTTCTTTATTACCTTCATAATGGTGGATGGTTGGGCTGGAATTGCTGCTGAGATTTTGAGACTTAGGCCTTTGATAATTTACCATCTTAGAAACTTCTTCTTGGTGAAGACTGAAAAAGATAGAGAAGAAGCCATGGATCCAGGAACTCTCGAGTTCAACACGGGCGAGCCTCGAATTCAACTTTATTTCTTACTTGGCCTTGTTTATGCTGTGGTCACGCCTCTACTCCTTCCGTTCATTGTAACATTCTTCGGATTGGCATATATTGTCTATCGTCATCAGGTAAAACTATTTTGCTTAACTTCAGCTTTGTAGTTTTGCTCCCCCATGTTCCTCGTATGTTTGCAAATATAGTCGTGTTTAAACTTCGTGAAATAAGGGCATGGTCATGTTTTCAGGAAAATTGGCGCCATTAACTTCTATGATTTTTTTGCTCATTTGATTGAACACCAGGACTATAATGAGTTGGCTTGCTTTGTAGTTTTTCAATTTACATGACTGCATGATCAAGCATTGAGTTTGAATTTCTTTCTACTGTGTACAATTTTCGTTCTCACTTCTCCCTTTAGCTGTATTTTTTAAGTTTTACAATCTTAATTTCAAGATTCTTTACTCCGAACCTTGTAGATAATAAATGTGTACAATCAAGAGTATGAAAGTGCTGCAGCTTTCTGGCCCGATGTCCACGGGCGCATCATTGCTGCGTTAGTTGTTTCACAACTATTATTAATGGGACTACTCAGTTCAAAAGAAGCTGCTCAATCAACTCCATTGCTTATCGCATTGCCAATCTTGACTATATGGTTTCATAGGTTCTGTAAAGGCCGTTATGAACCAGCTTTTGTTCGATATCCATTACAGGTTAGCCAGACCTTTTCTCACTGTCTTTTAGTTCTTTCAGATTGCTTTTTTTAGAATGTAGATCTAACTCATCACCTCACCCTGTTGAATGAACTTTCAGGAAGCAATGATGAAAGATACATTGGAGCGAGCAAGAGAGCCAAACTTAAACTTGAAAGGATTTCTTCAAAATGCCTACGTCCATCCCGTTTTCAAGCATGATGAAGATGACGTAGAAATTGAAACAGATTCTGAAGATTGGCAGCAGGAGCCAGCGCTGGTGCCAACAAAACGCCAATCACGTAGGAATACGCCGCTGCAGAGCAAGCACAGCGGTCCATTATCATCTTCACATTCGGAAGTTGATGGAGGAGTTGCATAACATTCAGAAATGGTGATCCTGAGCTTGTTTCTAATGGTGTATATTTGGCTTGAGAAGAAAAGCTTGTCTCTAATGGTGTATATTTGGCTTGAGAAGAAAGAGGGGTGGCCAATGTAAATGATGAGTTAGGAATAGGATAGAGGTTAAGAAAAGTTATAAAACTGACAAATAGTACAATTTTTCTGTTTTGTTCTTAGAATTTTAAAAATTAAATTGTTATTTAGTGAATTTGAAATAATAAAATGGTAATTTAACATGGAATTGTTTGTTTTAGCACTGTAGTTGTCTTTGGTTCTTCTGGGATCTGATCTCAATCGACCAATTTTTACTTTTGGTTCCCTTTAAAGAATAATATTACTTGGTGTCTTCAAATCATTGATGAAAGTTAGGGGTGTGATTGGATTGACGGATATTCCCAACTCAACCCATATTTTTAGGTTGGTTAGATTGACAACCCGAATAGTATTCTCAACCCGACCCTTAAAATATATGAGTCAGGTTGAGTTGTTGGATTGTATTGTTTTATAAACCCTTCAAAGACTGAGAGGTAGACAGGCAACGCAACGTTGACTGAGAAGACGAGACGATCAAAGACGATGAAATGAGAAGCCGTCGGTGGCAGAGACTTGAGAATGAGAGGCGTGAGATGAGAAGTCGAGACGAGAGGGAGAGGGTGAGTTAGAGAGATGTGAGGTGCCGCGTGAAGTTGTGTTGAACGAAGTGAGGCCTAACCTAAATTTACTATTTACTGTTTACTAAATTAATAATAAATTTTAATATAAATATAAATATATAAATTTCGATTAGGTAGTCCAGGTTATTCGGATTGTCAAGTTATTCTTATACCCCAATGAAAGTTGTTTTGAGGTTACCGTAATTAATTTCATAAAATAAATATAAATATATTTGTTATATTTAAATCGCGATAACACAATTGTTTGACTAGATCTTTCAGAGAAATTTAACTCTTTGGAAATGAAATCCAACTTTGTATTATTTTCAACATAACATAGTGATGAGTACGATTTCTAATAAATAACTTTGTGATGTTTTCTAAACTTTTTTGGTAACTTGTTCTCTATGTTTATTTTTCTTGAGGGCTTCACAACTTTTCTCGAGTGTGGATTTTTTTCTTAATAACTATATAGCTTGTCATCGATGTTGATTTGTTTAAAAGGCTTTGCAACTTCTTTTCAAAGCTGTAGTGTAGATCTTAGGTTTGGAAGTTGTTTGATCTTCAAAGCTTCATAAAGTTATACTCTTCAAGTCTTTGGAGCTACCATCTTCAAGTCTTTAGATCTTTGGGTGAGCTATATTCTTTAGATCTTTATAGCTCAAATCTTTTGAACATTAGATCTTCAGGGATTTGATCTTCCATTCTAAACCCAAAATGGAGGGGTGTGACTTTAATTATAAAGTTTTCACAGACTTTAGATTGGCTATTACTTTTGGCCTAAAGATTGAGCTTGGGATCGGGCTCAATCTTTTTGCTAGCCCAAAATTTTGCCTCAGTCTTGAATTAAGTTAGACTTTCGAATCAAATAATAAAAGTGCTTATATATGTATAATCTAAATAAATATGTCCAATTACACAATTCACTACAAGAAATTGAACCTCTTCCGATGGTCAAAGTCGTCGAGAAATGTACCAAAATGCGTCGGAAAAGAAATTTTCGACTCATATTGTTCATTAGAAAAGTGGTCGAAAAACCACATCAGGAGAGATATTATGTAAATCTCGTATCTTAGAAAAATTTAAGTCTTTCAAAGAGCTTGAAAGGATAAGTATTGAATGGAGTTAGAGTTTAAAAAGGGACTCAAAAGTGTCATTAAAGGTATGTCATGATTATTGAAAAGAAGAAAAATTTGGCTAAGTGTCAAAGATTTAAGGACAAGGTGTTGAGAGGTTATATAGTTGGTGTTGGGTGGTCAAAAGAAGTAAAAATAACATCTAAAGAGGTCATTAGACATTGTGGGCATAGGTAGGCGACCAAAACCATGTGTGGGGGCTTGGCGAGAAGAACCTCCAAAGGAGTGTCATGGAAAGGCCAAGGTTTACCTAAGGGAGGAAACCTTGTCATTTAGAGATATTTGGGCATTAAGAAGCTAGGCGAGATGGTTAAGCAACATGGTGTTGGGCAAGGAGCCTTGCACAACAAGAAAAAGTTTGCTTGTGGTCATGTTTGGAGGTTAGTTAGGCATTTGACACTAGGCGTTTTGGCTTGATGTTGGACACTTAGGCGTTTTGGTTAGACGAGACGCTAAAGAGGTGAAGTCAGTAAGTGCTCTACAAGTTTTCTTTGCATGCATAAGTTAAATCTCAGCAAGTAGGTAGTGTCAATAAAGGTCCATGCAAGGTTCACTATAAATAGGTAACTTTAGAGGAAACTTTCTCCAATTTTACTCGTGCGTTTTGGTTGAAATTACTCTAAAAAATTCACAAATTGAGTCTAGTTTTTAAACTAGGGCTGCTGGATGAATTTGAAGAGAGGAGAATTGAGTTTGAGTTGAAGAAAGGGAGAAAAGTCAGTTTTTGAAGCAATTTGAGCAAGGTGTCCTTTTGGAGAGCCACAGAAAGCATCTCATGGATTGTAGAGATAAAATTTTGAGATCAAGAGGAGATCAGACAGATTTATAGACCAAGGATCTAAAGCTTGTATATGTGAGTGAAAAATGATTTATTAAAGTGATTTCACTGCATGTTATTTAAACTATTGTTTTAAGTATGATTTAAGCTATTTATAAATGATTACCAAAGCATGTGATTTTATTAAGGTATTTGTTTGAGCATGTTTGTTTACGGAGAAATGTTCAAGGCTTATTAGAAAATGAGTTTATCAAGTTATTATGAGGTTTAAAAATTTCTTCATGCAAAAAGATTATTTAAGAGTTTGAAGCATATGATTTTATAAATGTTTTCTTTGATCCAAGATGTTTCAAATAGCCCTTAACGGGGTAGGACAAGAGGTACCAAGGAATTTGAGGTAAGGACACTTATCTCTAAGATCGGAGTTAGGAATGCCTATTTCACAGGAACAGGAATTGGGGATGCCCATCTCTAAGATTTGGAGTTAGTATCGAGTAACCTCTACCACCTCCGAGGAGTAAATACTTGGTTACGAGCAGAAAAAACAATGATTTTAAATTATTGTTTCTTAAAAGTTTTACTAGTTTATGAAGCACGTCTGTTTAAAAAGGTTTATGAAAAGTTATTTAGAAAACCTATCACTCATTGGACTTGTTTAACTCACACTTTTCAAAATATTTTCCACTTTCCAAGTAGAGATCGTGTCATCGAAGCTTGAATCATTGCTATCTATCTGGTGAAGGATTTTATTTTACTGTCGTATGTGTCTTGTTGTTTTGAACTTATGTTCAGTGAGTCTTTTAATTTGAGTTAGACTTAGGTTAAAGTTAGCTGAAGTTGAAGTATGTTCATGTAAATAAGGTTAAGTTATGTCGGTGTAAAACTTAATTATAAAAAAGTTTGTTTAACGGTAAAAGTTTTACTCATTCGTGTTTAAAAAAATTGTGTTTTAGCTTCTGCTTGTGTTTTATTTAAGCATTTAAGTTTAAGGGTCAGCTGGTGTTGTTTAGGAAGGGAGCGATATTGGTTGACTTCATGCCAACTCTCAGGTCTAGTGGAGATGATCCGAGGGGGGTGTGACAAATTTCTGACGTCGTATGTTAATGCGTCGAGAATTCCTCTAGCTCCCAATGGGCAAGATATGGCGTTGGGAGATCCAAACTTCTGACGGTGTATATAGCGCGTCAAGAGTTCGGATCAACTTTTGATGGCTTTCCATACAACCGTTGGGAGATTTTGTTCCTCTACTGACAGATTCCTCCGTCAGAAGAGCCTAAACTCCCAATCGGGTCGTCAGAAATTGTTATATTTTTTTCTTTTTTGCAATTTTTATTATGATTCTCATTTCTTTACTAGTCACCTAAGTCGTTTGATCTTTTTCAGTTTTGTGATCTAAAATTCGATAGAATATTGTCAAACAAAATGTTATATATTAAATAACTAAATTGAAACACAAAATTTGATGTCCACAAAATTAGAATGTCTTCCATGATGAAAATTTAAAAAATAATAAAAAAAAAAAACTTTACATAATGGTTTACAATGTTCTTTTGCATTAATAAATACATAGAAAAAAAAGACGTCATCTCCAAAATTCATCTCCAAGCGTCATCTTCGAACAACTCCTTTACCTACAATCACATCAAGTAAAATATATTGTTACAAACATCAAATAAACCAAAATTTAACCAAAAAATTCCATATAACCATATTCAATTTTCCAAAATAAGTTAAAGTTAAGCAAACTGTAAAACCCTGATCACGTCCTTAGCTATGCAGGTGATAAAGAGTTGTCGACTGGAAGTGTTTATTTTGATTTGATGCATTGAGGCGTTTTAACCAAGCATTGAGGAAGTTCCTATGCGTTCTGAACTAGGCAGCACAAAGAAGGTTTTTATGTGTTTGGAGTAAGGCAAGTGAGTCAAGCGAGGGAAGAAAATTGAGTCGTTAATAACTTATTTTCTCTTGGTTAGTAAACAGAGCACGTGTCAAGTTAAAAGTTAAGCTTGATTAAAGGAAATATTGTTCGGTAGGTGCTAGTGAGTTAAGATATTTATCATTAAATTTAAATGCATACATTTTCAGAAATTAAATTATTAAAATAAATAATTTTTTTTAAAATAGTAGATTTTACAAAATATTTACAACCTATAGCAAATTCTATCATTGATAGTTGTTGATATGCTATAGTGATAGAATCCAAAATTTTGCTATAGTTGGTAAATATTTTAATTTATTTTGCTATTTTTAAAAATGCCCCAAAAATAAAAGTAAAATTTTTCATATTCTACATATTTATCTCTCAAATAATATGTTACATATAAACGTGTGAATTTGAAAAGTAATCAATAGTTAATGTTAATTTTATGTTTTTATAGTAAACAAATAATAATAGGGAAATTTTAAAAAATAGTAGATTTTACAAAATATTTACAACCTATAGCAAATTCTATCATTTGATATGCTATAGTGATAGAATCCAAAATTTTGTTATAGCTTGTAAATATTTTAATTTATTTTGCTATTTTTAAAAATGTTCTATAATAATAAATCATAAATAATCCTAAAAGTTGTACCATTAACAATAAATTTCTAAGTTACATGAATATGTTTTTAAAAAAATTAATTTATAACAACTAAGGTTTTTACATTAAACAATGTTGTAAATTTAAAATTTGTTAAAGCAACAAAATAGTAAGAAAAATGATCCTTTATCGTGTTACTTTTTAAATAGGTATGATATAATTTTCAATAACTTTTATAAAAAAAATTTAAATAAAAATAAGTTTTTCTAATACTATTTTTATGATATAGTTGTAAATATAGGAATTAAATTAAAAAAATTGTAAATATAACCAAATTTAAGTTTGTTAATAATAAAAGTGAAGTTTATTAATAGACTATGGACCATCTTATAAATATTAGTCTATTAAATATTAATAGATTTAATTTAATATACTGATAGATGCCTATAGAATTTACTATATTTACTGTTTTTTAAAAATATTACTATTGTATGAATTATTATTCATAAAATTCATAAAATTGGAAGCTAATCTAATTATACATTTCCTTTTAGGTTAAATGAAGCCCACCTTTAAGATTTAAAAAAGTAAAATATTAAATTGTCTTTTATGGTATAAGGGGGTGGAGAGGCGTTCATGGAATAAGTGCTGCCTCACCAAACCAATCCAAATCCTTTTATTATTTGTCTATGCAAATTACTCAAATATCCGAATACAAAACAAAAAATATTATTAAGGGAAGCCTTTTCTTTGACGACCAATCTCCGAATTCAATCTTCGTCCCCAATCGGAATCAGATCCTCTCTCCCTCGTTGAACTTTCCGGTGAGTAACCAGAGAGGTACAGTTTTGTGCTGTGTGTTCATGGACGAGGTGATGACGGTTGGGGATGCAGCCTCATCTTCCATTAAAACGTCGCCGGGTCCTTTCCTCGCTTCCAATCTCCCCCTCCTCTCCGCCTTCCTTGCTGGCGCCATCGCCCAGTTTCTCAAACTCTTTACCACCTGGTTCTCTTTCTTCCATCTCCTCATCTTTCCTTTTCCCACTTTTCTCTACATTTCTTCATGATCTGAGGGATCCCATCCCAAAGCTTAATTTATTGTGTTTTGGACTCTTAGGTATAAGGAAAGAAAATGGGAATCTAAACGGATGCTTGATTCTGGCGGAATGCCTTCATCTCACTCTGCAACTGTGTCTGCTTTGGCCGTTGCTATTGCCTTCCAGGAAGGATCCGGAGGACCTGCTTTTGCCATCGCCCTGGTCTTTGCATGTGTTGTATGTGCTTCATTCTTTCTTTCCTTTTTGTTTATATGCTTTTTTTTTTGTCTACTTTCTTTTTCCGATATCTTGATTACTGAAAGAATTTGGGAAGTTTTGGGTTTCTACTCCATCAGCTGTACATTCTTGCAAAGTAGTTCAATGCTTTGTTTGGGATTTTTATTTACAATTTAGATTAAACTATAATTCTTAGCTAGCTTAAAAAGTTCTAACACGTTCTGGTGGTGTCTAATTAGTTCCTCTAGTTTATAAATTTTCTAATTCTGTATCCAATTAGTTTCTATTCTCTACTCAATTAGTTAAAACATTTGCGAAGCATAAGTATGGAATATATATGGATCACGATTTATGCCCAAAATCATCTTGTCACGTAATTTGGTTATGTAAATGTTAAATGAAATTCAGGTCAGGTACTTATCGGATAATAAATTTAACAAGTGTAAAATGAGAGATGAAATGAGTATCGTATTCATTTCCATATTGGAATATTTATCCTAAAGAATGGTTGAAAGGAAACTACTAAACAGAATAACACGTCTACAAATAAAAACTTAACAACTTTACTAGACTATCTTAATTCTACTACTCCCTCTAGATGGAGTGAAATTTTTTTTTAACACACCCATCTTGGATGAAAGGGGAAACAAAACATTAGAAGCAAGAGGCTTTGTAAACAAGTTTGCAAACTGGAGATGAGTATGAATGCCAATCCAACTGCTTCATTCTTTCATGAAAAGTGGGAGTCTATGCAATGTGAACTGCAACCTGATTATCACAAAACAATAGTGTAGGCAAAGAAGAAGTAATCTGTAAATCAGATAACAGAGAGAACAACCAAACAAGTTCACATGTAGCCAAAGCCAAAGCCTGATACTATGCCTTAGAAGAACGCGAAACAGTGGTCTGTTTCTTGGACTTTCCATGACACTGAAGAATCACCTAAAAAAAACAGAATCCTGTTGTCGAGAACTCCACATGTCTAGACTATATGCCAATCAAAATCGGCAAAAGTATGAAGGTGAGAACTGGTGGTTGGTTGAAGTAAATACCTTGTTCAGGTACTGTTTTCAGGTATTTCAGCAAGTGATGTGCAACCACTAAGTGAGATATTCATGGTTTAAATTCTTAAAAACAATCTTAGTCTATTGGAAATTCTCTAATACAACAATCTACTAGTAAGTTTTCGTTATGTAGATAGATCAACTAACAGTTAACCACCAACTTGCCTTAGCTTGAGATGAGGATCCATGGGAACCACTTCAGGCTTGGAACCAAAATGACCAACATCTTCAAGGAGTTGCAGAGTATAATGTCACTGTGACAAATAAATTCTTGAAGATCCAGCTCAAGTCCAAGAAACTAGAAAGTATTTTGGATATCCCAAGTCTTTAAGCTTAAAATTCTTATTGAGTATTAGATAACACGAGGTTCCATCTCAATTTTCAAAATCAATTAACAATGGGAGATGTAATGCATCTATCTTCTAAACATTGTGAGATCCCTTGATTTTTCTAATATGGAATCCACCAACATGCCCTCTCAAGATGGTGTCTTTTTGTATTCACCATTTTTGGATCCCAATTTTGTTTTTGGATTGAATGCCTATTTGAGCTTTAGGAGGTTGATTCATATAAGATAATATGGGGTTCCATCCCAAAACTAATGGGTAACAGAGGAGTAGTCCATTTTTCTTATAAACATTGTGAGGTCCTTTAATTTTTCCAATGTAGGAACCTCAACGTTGAGGAGAACTTTCAGTTGATCAATGGGCTTTCATGACAACCATGTCCACATACACTAAGAAGGCCAAAAGCTCTGAACTAGAACCCCTCACAAATAAGGAATGATCAGATTTTGATTGTTGAAAACCAATAGATAGTATAGTAGTGGAGAACTTTGCATTGGCAAGAGACCTATTTTACATCATAGATAGACTTATTATGTAATCTACATAAAAAGACACTCCCCCATGTCCCCATGGTGTACAACCCAAGGGTAGACCAATGTAGACTTCTTCAAATAATTCACCATGTAGAAATAGAAAAGCGTCATTAACGTCCTGTTGTACAAGTGGCCAATTAAACGAAACCGCAGTGAGAAGTAGGGTCAATGTCGCAAGCTTTGCTAGTGAGGATAAAGTTTCTAAAAATCCAAACCCTCTTGTTGAGTTTAGCCTTTTGCAAAGAAACGATCTTTGTACCTCTCAATGGAATCATAAACCTTATATTTGACTTTGTAGATCCATTTACACTAGACAGAATGCTTATCAGGAGGTAAAGGAACGACACTTCATGGATTATTTGTCTCCCTAGCTTCGAGTTCAGCTTTCATTGCTACTTTCCGATGATAAAAAATTGATAGCTTGATGATAAAATTGTGGTTCATGGTAAGCAGAGACATTAAGGTAAAATCCTTTTAGGTAAAAAACCACAAGGATGATTGTGGACATAAGCAGGAGGTTTGGTTGGTCTAGTTGATTTTCTAATAACAGGGGAAGAATGCACAACTATCGGTTGATTACTTGGAGAGGATAGAAGGTTGATCAAGGCTGGTAGGCTCAAGTAGCTAACTCGGATCAATGATAGGACCTTGAACAATCGGTTAAGGAATATGTGATGCAGAAATATCATCAGCTGTAATTTTATATCCACAAATTGAGGGAGAACTATATCAAATAAAAACTTGGGGCTTCTCATGGAAAACGTAAGTGTAACCTTGTGAAAAGGAAAAATGTTCGTGGAATATTGCATCAAGGGAGATAAAGAATTTCAATTTCAAACAGCTTTTATCTTATTCATTTCCATAACGAAGGTATTTATGCAGAAAGAATGGTTGAAACCACTCAACAGAACA
Organism: Cucumis hystrix; assembly: GCA_025688845.1. Lineage (NCBI taxonomy): Eukaryota > Viridiplantae > Streptophyta > Magnoliopsida > Cucurbitales > Cucurbitaceae > Cucumis > Cucumis hystrix. Next base: position 7,721,894 of record CM046893.1, on the reverse strand, counting down.
AGACGTATACTGTATACAACTAACAACTTAACAACTTTACCATACTATCTTTATATAATTGAAAGTTTATTAGAGTATTTAGAGTATTTTTAGTAGATATTATTCTGATATTATTCTACCGATTCTTTCCTTAAGTGTATTCCTCATTTAGTATATTTAGGCTTGTATTTTTGCTAAATGATCAATGAAATATAGATTCATTCCATAAAAACAACATGGTATCAAAGCTCTAGGTTTCTTTTGTCTCATTGAATCTAGCCCCCACATCCCCGTTCGATGTCTGCCTCTGTTGATCATTCGTCGACGGAGGCAGAGCCATCCCCCTTTAGCCGCCGTTGCCCCTTAGATCTGCAAATCTGTCACTGCTGCCACACCCTCCCTTTGCCACTCAAATCTGCCGCCATCCAAACCCTAGAAACCCCATTCGTCTTCTTCATTTTCACCACCATCCACCCTCGATTCATTTTTCATTCAGTTCCGCTCAACCTCTCAGCTTCGATCAGTTTGGTTTTTGTTCTGTTCACCTCCAGATTTCGAATCTGTTCAGTCCGATTCCAACCTGCTGTGATTTGGTTTCCGCCTCTGGCTCGGATTTGCTCCATTATCGACCAGTTTCGGTATAGATTTGTCCCGCACAGTTCCAGTTTCAATCTGCTCTGTCCCACAGATCTAGTCTCGTTTCAAGATTTGTTTAGCTCGTTTCTGTTCGATTCTGATCCGTCCGCCTCAGATCCAGCCAACCTTCCCCTTATGCCTTACTTTGCGTTCCGCCATCTCTCTATCGAGTCCAGGAGTTTTTATTTTGTTCTTCGTAGGTTCTGTTATAGATCTCTATACGAGGATCTATGTTTCTATCCCAGAAGTTCTTCGTGGGTTTGTATTAGCCTAGTAGTTCTTTGTGTTTGTTCTTCGTGGGTTTCTGATCTACCGATTTGTTTCTTTTCTTAGCAAACTCAAGTTCGTGACCCAAACCTTGAGTTTGAGGAAGGGTATTAGAGTATTTTTAGGAGATATTATTATGATATTATTCTAATATTATTCTAACGATTCTTTCCTTAAGTTTCTTCCTCATTTAGTATATTTAGGGTTGTACTTTTGCTAAATGAAATAGAGATTCATTCCATAAAAACAACACACATCTTGTTAAAATTGTTCAGAGAATGAATAGACTTTAACTATAGAAGTTTAGATAACCCAACTAAACATGAAGCCCCCCCTCCCCTTCCTTTGTTAATTTTGTTTTTTGATTACCTGTCTCTCTTGCTTTTGTATTCTGAAATGATAACTTGGCTGTTTTTGTATAGACCCTGCCTTCTTGGCGTCGTCTATCTTGTTTCTTCATTGCAAGTCTATTATGTTTCAATCCTGTAATGGTAATTCGGCTGTTTATGTAAAGACCTTGACTTCTCGACGTCATTTTTCGTGTATCTCTGTTTCAGTTTCTTTTGTACGAGCATTAACAATTACAAATTAGCTATAAATGTCCGTAAATATGTTTGACAATTTCAGTTTCAGTCATCGTAATTGGCTTTATACCTCTTGATATTTCCCATTGCATAGCTTGACAAGGTGGTTTACACTGCTTTTGAATGTTTAAGTTTCTAATTAAATTTTCTTGTTTTAATATTTGTATATATGAGATCGCACATTCAACTTTGGGGTTTTGAAATTTTCTTATTGTTGTAAGGTAACTGGCATTCATATATTTTCAATTTCTTGAAGGTAATGTATGATGCTACTGGTGTCAGACTTCATGCTGGTCGTCAAGCCGAGGTAAGTTCTTTAGATAGCACAGATGTCTCATGTTCTTTCTTTCATTTATTACTTCCACTTCCACCTGTAGCACCTTGAATTTGATTATTATGTCCGTTGTACAAACAAAATTCCCATGTTCATCTTTTCTCCTTTAAAATTTTATCATTTAATGATCATTGCAGTTGCTGAACCAAATAGTTTGCGAGTTTCCTCCTGAACATCCTTTGTCCAGTATTAGACCATTGCGAGATTCACTTGGCCACACTCCACTTCAGGTCAGTGCTTTTGTGGATCTCTAGCTTCAGTTGTAGTTTCTTTGCATTAGCCTCATATTTAGGAAAATTATAGCAAATGACACAATTTAGGAAATAAACTAAAAATATAGACAAGAATAAAATATTTGCAAAAATAGCAAATGTTGACTTGATTGGTAAATTTTTTTAAAATGCCAGGTCTACCCTTCAATGGCTATCATTGATAGAAGCTATCACTGAGCCAATATTAATTGATAGCAACTGATAGCAACTATCAATTGTTATCATCGATAGCTGCTATCAATGACAACTTTTAGTTTGAGAAGATCAGGAAGAAACACTCGTAATAGTGGAAAATAGAAAGTGATCACTGGTAGCAGCTATGCAGATAGCAACTAATAGTAGCTACTAGTGATAACTACTACAACTGATAGTTGCTATCACTAATGGCTTTTAATTTGAAAAATTCGGGAAGAAACACCCAAAATGGTGGCTGCATGTGGGTTATTTTAGTTTTCTACAAATTCTTGTGTTATATATGCAATTATTTTATTCTTGTGCTATATATTTTATTATTTTTGGCTTAAATGCTATTTATGGGAGTGGTCCTCATATTTATGTGTGGATGTGGAGGACATATGTTATTAAAAGCTTAGCCTTGCAAATGGGTGTTCTGTGAATTGTCTATATTCTGGAGAAAAGAACTAGACTCTTTTGCTATGATGGAAGACCGTGATAGGTATGGCCTTGAAGGAATGTTGAGGGTATTTTAGTAATTAGTTAAGTAGTTTGTTTGGGAGGTTGCTTATAAATAGATGGGAAGGGGAGTGGAGAAGAGAAGCAATGTTTGGAGAGTGAATTAGAGCTTGAGAGTTGTCTCAAGATTGTGATGAAAACAAAGAAAAAATGAAAGAATAATACAAGGGCATACAAAAAAAACCAGCCCACAAAACCTCTCTTTTAAAGGTAGGAAGACCAACTAAGTAAAATGTTGCATATAGAATAGTTACAAAAGTTCTTTGAAACTGAAGTCCAAAGAGACATGAAATCTAGCCAAAGACCAAATCTCACTATGCCCCCTCTCTCTAACCCTAAACACCCTATCATTCCTCTCGCCTCAGATATCCCAAATAATTGCGCACACCTCGACATGCCATAAAAAGCCACCCTTATCACTGAAAGGCGGATGGAGGAACTCAGTCATCTCTCTAACGCTCCTCAAGCCGGCAAAGCTAACACCAAAGAAAGTAGCACAACACACTCTCACAAAATGACAATCCCAAAAAAGATGATCAAGATCTTGACAGTTGTCTCAAGATTGGGAGGGCCTAAGTATCTTGTATTTATGTTCTTTTATCTTTCAACGTATTCGGGTTCTATCAGATTGATACTAAATCAACTATTCCACTAGATAAAAAATACCAATGTGATTGAACTAGTCAAGAACTTGGAATATATACTACAAAATGCTATGTTTGTTATGGCTTGCATTTGCATCTGTTTATCCAAGCTGTGTGTTGTAATCCTGCTGTCGGCCAACTTGATTAACTTAATATCATCCAACTGGACTGTTGATTAACTTAATATCAATGTATCTTGTTAGCTTTTTTCTTATTATCTACAATTCTTTTGATACCTACTTTGTTTTTGATTTTTTGTTTTTGAAAACCATGCTTGTTTCTACACAATTTTCCTTTAGCAAGTTTCAACATCCCTGAAAAACACATTTGTAATCCAGTCAAAATTTCAAAAACAAAATCAAGTTTTCAAATGCTACTTTTTTTTTTTAAATCCTCATTTGATTGCTATTTGGTTTTTGAAAGTTAAAGACTAATTCCACAACTAAGTTTCTTTGTTTTACTTTATACCCATGTTTACAAAAATCAAGCCTAAAATTCAACTAAAAGATGTTTTTAAATGTTTGTTTTCGTGAGTAGAATTTAACTAAAAGTTCAAATGTTTTTATGATAGAGTTGAAAACCAAGAAATTGGGAGAAAACAAACCTAAATTTTAAAAAGAGAGCAAAAGAAATATGAAATAGTTATAAAATATGTCTTTAGTTTTCAAAATTTAGCTTGATTTTTTAAAATATGTTTAAAACATGGGTAATAAAACAAGAAAACTATATAAGTGAAAACAAAATGGTTATCAAGGGCCTTAAATGTCTTATGTTGAACTGCTGAAGTAGCAATATTGTACATTATCTTCATAATTATACTTGCTTATTTAGATAGTCAGTAGTCTTAATTGACTTCGTAATGCATTGTTTCTCTTCCTTTCATTAAAGTATACTTCATCAAAACAGAAAGAATTTTGTAAATTCAGCTTCACTCTCTTGTACTGTAACAGGTTATTGCAGGTGCTGTGTTGGGATGTGTAGTGGCTTTTTTGATAAGAAATCAAAATTAAAGCATGTAATTTGTACATCAGGATCGAATTCGAGATATTGTTCGTTGGAAGCACTCAAACCTTAAAAAAAGTGTAATGAAAAAACGGGTGGAGCTGCTAAGGTGTTGTGTAATCAACACTCAGATGAACGCAGGAATGATATATTCTTTGGTGATAAAAGCCTCTCGATGCCATCCACATTGAATTTCTTGTTTAGATTTGCATATATATAAATAGATACACCTAGTTTTAATTTGAGTGAAGTAGTAATGTTTTTAAATTACTCAGGATTAATTTTATATTCTGTCAAAATATATATAACAGGGTCTTGTTTAGTTTGTCCATTATGATTTAATGCATAAAATCTATTACAATATTTGTGTCATTATTTTCAATTTTGCTATTTATATTTTATTATTTTTCAATTTAGTCTTTCATGTTGTGGACGTTAAAATTGACTAATAATAATGTGACATTATTTAGTACATCAAAAGAGGCCTTCTAGCTAAGGGAAGTATGAAAAAAACAAATAAAGTAAATATAAAAGTAATGTAAGAAAACTCAATTTCTATTAATTTCTTAAAAATTAAAATGTGGGCATTAGACATTTCGTCTCTCATATGTTTTTGAAAAATTGCCAAAAGTAGGCTAATTTTAAAGGGGTAAATGAGTTTTAGGATTTGATTTGAAAAAAGGTTTGAGGACAAAATGAAAGTGAAATGTCAATTTTGCCAATGAAATTTCCTTTCACTTCTCTTTAACCTAAAACTAGCATAGAAAAAGAAAATTTATTCGTTCGCTTTCCTTGGGTAAACGTGAAAAAAAAAATTGAAATTTCCCCTTGCCCTTTCTTCTCTTCCCAAAAGTCGTATTCATTCTTTCCTTTGGTGAATGTTGGTGAGGCCACGTTGAACGTTACTTTCCATTGCCTTTCTTCAGTTTTTCTTAGGACGTCGGAGCATGCCTGGTGTCACGAACATATTTTTCCAAAGTGTGTTTACCTTTGGTTATATGCTCCGATTAGCTCCCACTTATCTTATCTTTAAGCACCATACTTAGTTTAGGCATTTGCATTTCATTTGTAGTCATAAAGCTTGGGTGTGACGTTTCGGCATTTTCATATGCAAGTCTACCAGAGCTGAAAATGTTCAAAATGTACTATAGGGGAGGCATACCAGTTGAATCCCCGCCCAAGCATTAGTTGTACTCTTTGCAAGCAACCCTTTTTCCTTGCAATTGACAGTCTTTAATGCTTATTGTAACGTCTATTTCAATGTATTTCTTTCTTTCTCGCGTTTTATAAATAAATTTCCCAAGAACGCTAAGGAAGGTTACGACATACGTTGACGTTACCCACAACTTTCGGATTTTGATCGGCTGACTTGTTCATCGAGTTAGAACAAGTGCCGCACAATCGTCCGTCTCAAGGTTGAAACGCTACGATTGTGACTAGTGGTATCAGAGCCTAAGTTCGCTGAGTGACAGTTGAGACAGAAAGATGTCGACTGTAAACCGAACGGGTAAGACCCATGAAGAACGATTGGTGGGGATCGAAGAGCGGATGCTCCACCTGACGGAAGTTCCTGATTCCATCCGATTTCTTGAGGAGCGACTTGAGGAAGTCGCCAAGAAAGCCGATGCCATCGATGCGGTGTCCGGTCGTCTGGACGAATTACCCATACGGGATTTGTTAGCTAGAGTCGATACTCTAGAGTCACGAGTTATGAGAACTGGAAATGTCACCTACGAGCGTGGGGACAGTTCGGCGGGCGCTGCTGCCCAGATTGAAGAACGAGTTATTGAACTAGATAACTCCCAGAAAGATATAATGGAAATGGTAAACGGCATGACAAAGGATTTTCGAGCCACTCTGGATGTCGTTAGAAATGAAATCGCAGAGGTGAACACGAAGGTGAACCTTACAATGCGAGCATTGGCAAATCAAGCTCTAGCTGGAGGAGCAGTTACAGTTGGCAAGATAAAGATCCCAGAACCCAAGCCCTTCTGTGGGGCAAGAGATGCAAAGGCACTGGAAAACTTTATCTTCGACATTGAGCAATATTTCAAAGCCACGAATACTAATACGGAAGAAGCCAAAGTGACGTTGGCGACCATGCGTCTATCTGAAGATGCAAAGTTGTGGTGAAGATCCCGATATGTGGACATTCAGGAAGTGCGTTGCACAATAGATACTTGGGACAGTTTGAAGAGAGAACTCCGCTCGCAATTTTTCCCCGAGAATGTTGAAATTTTGGCTCGTGGGAAATTGCGGGAAGTAAAACACACTGGAACCATTCGGGAGTATGTGAAGTAGTTCGCGGGGCTGATGTTAGACATATCCGATATGACCGAGAAGGACAAAATCTTCAGTTTTGTCGAAGGGCTGAAGCCGTGGGCAAGGACTAAGCTGTATGAGCAGAAAGTTCAAGACCTCACGTCAGCCTATGCAATAGCTGAACATTTGATCGATCTGTCTGGTGATTCTCAAGAGACGAGACGTCATCAAAGCTCTTCACCTGGAAGAGATAGAAACAGCCGACCGAATTCTCCCAAGGCTGCCAGTGAAAACAGAAGTCCTGGTAGAGACCGCAAGCCTTCCCAGTCCAACACGGGAGACACCTGGAAAAGACGTGATAGTCCAAACACGTCGAATCGCCCTGTCAGTTGCTATATATGTAACGGGCCACATCTGGCAAGGGAATGTCCGGATAAATCAGCCTTCTATGTCTTTCAAGCCTCTTTGGCTGCGGATTCAGAAGACTAGCTGAGTCAACCAAAGAAGGAAGATGGGCCGGTGGAGGAAGTCCAAAATGTCAGAGTGGGAGCCATAAGACTCTTGTCGTCCCTTCAGAAGAAAGCGGGGGAGACAAGTGGACGTACGAAAGGGGGTCTGATATATGTTGACACCTGGATCAACCGAAAGCGTGCAAGGAGCACTATTGTCGACTCCGGTGCAACTCATAATTTCATAACGGTGGCTGAAGCCAGACGATTAAACCTTCATTGGAAGAAGGATGCGGAAAAAATGAAGGCCGTGAACTCTACAGCTCTGCCCGTCGTTGGAGTAGTGAAACGAGCGGTGATACAGTTGGGAGGATGGAGCGGTTTCGTTGATTTCGTAGTTGTGGGCATGGATGACTTTGACATAGTCCTTGGAATGGAATTCCTTCTTGGACATCAAGTGATCATGATGCCTGCAGCTAGATGTCTGGTGATCACGGGGTCTACCCCCACCGTTGTGCAGACAAACCTTCGGCAACCCAAAGGACTGAGAATGATCTCGGCCATGCAACTGAGGGAGGGTCGTGTTAAGGAAGACACAAGGTGTGTCGTGGAGAAATGTTGTGATGGAAAACGTGATAGTTTGCCCATGTCAGAATTGCCTACGAAGAGTAATTGTCGTATGGCGCAGTTAGAGTCAACTGGACTCTGGAGACAGTCACAGGGATTGTCGAGTGCGGGATTCACTAGACCTGCAAAAGCTCCGTATGAGGGTCAAACCATCTTACGGAAGGAAGAGAATGGACGGTTGTATGCTAACAACCGTGTCCTGAAGCAAGCCCCGAGGAGAGGGCCAACTTTTGGGTCCTTGAGTGGGACTCAACCTGTTGAAGCTTACGCTGAGGCGTCTAATCGTGCGTTGAGTGGTGCCCTAGTGCAGAATGGACACCCGATAGCATTTGAGAGTCAGAAGCAGAGTACGACAGAAGGTACCTGGTGTCTGCAGAAGAAACGCTTGCCATAGCACACAGTCTGAGGCATGGGAGACCGTGTTCCCATAAATCAACTTTTGTCAGAGAGATGAACGACGATGTTGCCGGCCATTTTGGTACTAAGCCGAATCTGGCTTCGAATCAAGCAAGGGGAAGGAGAGATGTACTCAAGCTTGATTTTGGGTCAGAACATAGGAAGGGAGCGAGTAATCGGGTAATTGAGGCCCTTAGTAAGAGAAGCAATCATGCGGTTTCACAGATGTTGGCTCGTACGCGGGCATGTCAGGTTGATGGCCCAATCCGGGACGCGTCAAAGGAATTCCTAAAGGAAAACTCTGTCGCTCAAAATGGCGCGAGCTTGATGAAGGCCGGTAAGTTAGTGCAAAGGGGTGGGGGTCAGTCATTGAAGGCACCCAACCTTGTGTCACAGCTGGGAGTAATTCGTCAACTGACAGAAGTCCAACAGAGAGTGTTGGTGGCTGACGACATGTGTTGTCGCGCCTTGTTGATTTTCCCTGTATGAGAAAGGGTCCTCAGACTCGTAGCGTTGCACAGAGGTGGAAGCAGAAGTCAGACATCGTCTGGACCGATCGAGAGGAAGCCTTGAAGTGGCGGGAAAAGTGGGCAGATAAGAAACATCGCCCCTTGGATTTTCGTGTGGAAGACCAGGTCAACGTCAAACGCCGACCTGAACTGACTCAATGGTGAAGACACCAAGATCATCACCTCGTGAGAAGACACGAGGAACTAGCGGAAGTCCTTGCTAAGGAAGCGAGAAAAAGAAGAAGAAGACCCACGAGGAGGAAACACAAATTCATGGTGAAGTGGAAGAGCCTCCTCGTGGAAGAAGCATGTGGAAGACGTACTAAGACCGTGAAGCATGGAAGCAGAAGATCGAAGGGTTCCAGCTTTGTCAGTCGACGGGGACGTCAACTGTTTAAGTGGGGGAGTGTGTCACGGACATATTTTTCCAAAGTGTGTTTACCTTTGGTTATATGCTCCGATTAGCTCCCACTTATCTTATCTTTAAGCACCATACTTAGTTTAGGCATTTGCATTTCATTTGTAGTCATAAAGCTTGGGTGTGACGTTTCGGCATTTTCATATGCAAGTCTACCAGAGCTGAAAATGTTCAAAATGTACTATTGGGGAGGCATACCAGTTGAATCCCCGCCCAAGCATTAGTTGTACTCTTTGCAAGCAACCCTTTTTCCTTGCAATTGACAGTCTTTAATGCTTATTGTAACGTCTATT
>CM046893.1:7632881-7712519 GCA_025688845.1 Cucumis hystrix | reverse complement strand
TGTATTTCTTTCTTTCCCGCGTTTTATAAATAAATTTCCCAAGAACGCTAAGGAAGGTTACGACATACGTCGACGTTACCCACAACTTTCGGATTTTGATCGGCTGACTTGTTCATCGAGTTAGAACAAGTGCCGCACAATCGTCCGTCTCAAGGTTGAAACGCTACGATTGTGACACCTGACAGTCGAAGAGTTAGTGTAAACCTCTCCTAGCCTTTCTTTTTCTTTGCAATTCAGTGTAAATTAAACTTCTCCAGTGAATGTACGTGAGGCAACGGTGAACGTCGGAGCATGCCTTTCCATTTACTTTGTTCGCTACTCAGTTGCTCAAGTGTTGTTATTGTTCAATTTCTTTGCCAAATCTTGATAGGTGATCACTCTCCCTTTCCTCTTGTATGTACTTTTTTTTTACTATTGTACAGATAGATTTATATAAATTTGTGGTAGTTGTGGTATTCTAGGGTGTTTCTTAGATTGTTTGAAAGCTTTCTATCGTTTGGTTGTTTACTGTTTTTTTTTTTCTTTCTTTTTTTGTTGAAATCAATTATATACCTTTATTTACTAATTTGGATTTGGTGTAGATTATTTCTATTCTTGTCTACTTATTCTTATTTTAGATTATGAAATAGTTTATTTGTTTTGATCTAGGTTAACATGGAATTGTTGTAGATTAATGTGAAATAGTTGAGGTGTTTTAGGAGGCTTTGCACATGTTTTATACATGTTTAGTAAGTCCTTTAGGCAATTATATTTTACCTAACATACATTTTGCACATTCCAAACATTCATTATGGGTTTCGAAATCAAATTTCTGCCTCTATTAAGTTATTTAGGGTGCTTTTATGCATGTTTAGGAAGTCTTTTAGGTACTTATGTATCATCTCGCACACATCTCGCCCATTCCAACTTTCACTATGCGTTTTCAAATGAAATTTCTACCTTTTTAAAGTCCTTTGAAGGATTTTTATGCATGTTTAATAAATCTCTTAGGCACTTATGTTTTACCTCGCACACATCTTGCACATTTCAAACATTCATTATGGGTTTCAAAATCAAATTTCTACCCCTTAAGTTCTTTTGGAGTGTTTTTATGCATGTTTAGTAAGCCTTTTAGATACTTATATTTTATCTCGCACACATCCCACATGACATAGAAACCTCATATTGTTTTTCATTTGTTCCTTTTTGTTTCAGGCTTCCGTTCTAAGGTCGACATCGACTAACAAACCCATCGACTAACAACAACGACTTTTAACATGGCTCCTTCATATTTTCTTAGTGCCTCATCCCATACACCACCGTAATGCACTAAAATCTGAACATGTGACATCCTTAAACCACCTTAAACTTTTTAGTTCATGCAGAAATTGATTTGAAGTTAAAAGTTGACATATCACATAAAACAAGTGTATGACTTATTTGCGAGATTAAAAGACAGAGCTAAAAACTAAATAAAAAATGCATAGTAGCACTCTAAATAAGTATATGTCACACCTCGTTCTAGGTTTTTCCTTCTAATCTAGATCATGGCATGAAAACACTTTTCGAAAACAAATATTTTTCAACTTAAACTTCTCTAGAACAAAAATTATAAAATTCTTCCTATATTTCGGCAACATCTCCCCTAAAATTTAGGTTAGCGAAACCTGAAAAGGGAGGAATTTTCACTTTAATATAAATATATGCAATCTTCAAATTCAAAATTACACCAAGCATGTCTTACCACATACTCATCCAGTCAATTCCAGAGTCTCAATTAGAGTTTATATCCAAACTAGATATTAGTTATAAAATAATTACAGTCCAAAAATGGTCTCTCAAGACACGTGACCATCGTTACTTCTAACCACCCTATTATATAATACAAAACTAAGTAAATAAAAAAAAACAAAAAACAAAAAAAAGAATCACAATCTACAATCAATAACAGGGAGCTCAACGATGGCTTGGTCCTTGACCACTACTTGGGGAGGAGAAAAACATTGAAAACATGAGCTAAAACTCAATGAGTGGCAGGTTTTTTAAAACAAAAGCTCATAAAACATGCTCTTAAACTGTTTAAATATGACATCAATAACAAATGGAGCATTTTCAAATATAGTAAAATAAATTAAAATATATACAAGTTATAGCAAAATTTTGGATTCTATCAATGATAGAAACTGATAGACTTTTATCATTGTCTCTCAATGTCACTAATAGAAGCATATCAATGTCTATCAATTTTTATATATTGATAAAATGTGAAATTTTGCTATATGTTGTAAGTATTTTGTCAAATTTGCTATTTTTGATTCTCCATAAGAATAAATAATAATTAAACGTTAAAATCACAAATTACCATAAACCACAAGTATTTGCCAACAAACCTATACCATATGAGGGTCTATCATAGCAGAGCGCCTAAATATACGATCGAGAATAGCTCGCACATAATCAAGGAATCATGTAGCTAAATTAAGCTCACACACATTTAATGTTTGCCATAATAGCAACCTCCATCCAGGCAACCATAGTAGAATACTAAATACACAGCTGAGAATAGCTCACACGTGATCCATATCCACAAGGAAACAAGTAGCCAGACTAAGCTTACGCATACTTAGCACCTACCACCATAATAACCTCCATATCAGCTTCTATGTGCACATAAAGCCACCTGTCCTGGGCTAAGCTAGGCCTGAAGCCAAATCACAATCCTCTATACATGTCCTCACATAGGCTTAGGTTTTCGGGATCTTCGATCAAGACCTCTTTTAGCCCTGAAACCCTCTAACAACTATAGGTGACGCTACATAAACACATTCTCGTAGCCTTTAGGGAATCACCAACATTATTTCATAAATATCACATGTTTAAAGTTTAAAACCAAACTTGGTTAAAAACATATTATCAATCGTTAGCCATCAACACATACTTTTAGAATAACATTTTATTCAAACCATCCAAGTTTAATAACAAATCAAGGAGTATTGTCTTAAACGAGTTGTTATCTCAAAACATGAGTAATAAGTTTGGGTTCAACCACATTTCCAAAATATAAGTGTTCATGGAAAACAGAAAATCTTATTTGAAAACATTTCTATCAGATGAATCATAAAACAATTATACTAGATTTATAATGAAAATACTTGAAAATAAGACACTCAATATCAATGACTCGATCCTCCGAAATTATACGCTTTCCCCACTTCAATTTGGCCCAAGTTGTTCGAAAAGACCCAATTCCAAGCTTTCTAATGGCTGGACAACGGCTAAAATATCCAAAAACTCCAAATTCAAAACTCTAAGATTAAACTACCGACGAGAACGAGAGTTGTTAATGATGTGATGATGAAAAGACACGACTCAAATCAAATGTAGAAAGCAGGTAGCACACGTTTGCAAACTGCAACAACTCGATGAAGTTGTGTTCAACAACTGGCTGGAGCAGCGGTGAAGATGGGTCAGGCAACGATAGCGTTTGTAGGGTAGAGCACCAGAGAAGGGTCATCGACGTCGGTGAATTGCATTGCGCCAGCATGCTTCATTGAGGAAGGTAGAAGTTTGCCGACACGTGAGAGAGAAAGGGAGCATGGTGAGTTCCTTGAAGAAGAAGATGTTTTTCCTTTCTCTCCTTTTTTTCTTTTTCTTTTATTAAGAGAAAAAGAGAGGAAATGACCATTATGCCCTCATCTTAAAACTAAACTTCAATTTTTCCATTTTCTTAGTTTTTTATTTCCTAAACCTTCATCCAAAAGAAATTTAGTCTAAAATTTCTCATAAAAATGATTCAATCTTTAGAGAATTTAAAATGGATTCAAATTTGTTTTTTGCAACTTAGGAAATATTAATATAATAAAAGAAAAATGGAACGAGCTTATAGTATATGACTAATTCGACATTGGACATTTAAAATTTAGAAGTTGCAAGATGTTTATGAGATTGCGAGATGCAAAAAACATTAGCTAAAAGCACTCTAAATCACATAAGCTCAAGTATATAATTCATTTGAGATTAAACATTTGAACTTAAGAAGTTGCGTGATGCATGTGAGATGTTTGTGAGATAAAAAAAAACAAATAACTTACTAATATGTTTGAAACAACTCTAAATCAACTTAGAACAATTAAAAGTTAGATTAGGTTTATACATTAAAGATTCAAATGTTCCACCAAGAGAGAAGAGGACACAAAAACAAAACCTATGTATACCAAAGTTCACGGAGGAAAAAAAAAACCTAAAAACTTATCGAATAGTACGAGAACTTGATCAAAATTAGCTAAATATTCAATGGAATGGCAATAGAGATTGAGTGAAAGGGAGTTTGAAAGAGGTTAAAGAGACTGAGAGGTTAGAGATCAAGAGGTTCTGGTTTAAAGGAATAGATTTTCTTTTACGTTATGTTTTAGGTTAAAGAGAAGGGAAGAGAAGTTTTATTAAGGGCAAAATTAACATTTCACCTTCATTTGTCTTAAAGTTCAACTTCTTTTTAAATCAAATCCTAAAAGTCATTTACCCCTCCAAAATTGGCCTATTTTTGGCAATTTCTTGATGTTTTTATTATGAAATTTATTGTAAGTGTTATTGGATATCAAATATATTTTCAAAAGGATTTTTTCAAAAATATAACAAATTGGTAAAATATTTACAGTGTATAAAACAATTTAGAAAATGAAAAAAAGCATATAGGCCCAGAATGGAAAATACAAAAAATGGCCTAGTCAATACACGACAAATTGACCACTAACGCAAGTAATGTATTTGGTACACAATCTTGTGCCAAGATCCTTTAGATTTGGTACATGATCATTTAGATTTGAAAATTTTGGCTACACAATCGTTTATATTTGGGTCGTTTAGATTTGGCTATACTACAAGAAAACGGAGGTTTCCTGATGTCGTGACGGACGTCAGCAAACAAAACGTTGGGAAAATAGACTCATTCTAATGCATGTCACGCGGTGTTGTCTTAGACGCATAAGTCTGACTTCATAATCCATCACGTCGGGCTTTGTCCGCCATTTTCATTTTTGAAATTTATCATTAAACTTTTCCCTGACGCAGTGGAGAAGCACGTCAGGGAAGGTTTAATAAATTATTTTAATTCGTGAGCATCCCCGACGCAATAGAGAAACACGTTGAGACAGGTTGACATAATTATGAGATCGTTGAACTACTCTCCGCGCAGTGGAGTAAGACATCGACGAATGTTTAAATAATAATATAAATGTTACACTTTTCCTGATGTTTGTACAGTGCGTTGATAATCCTGTAGAGTAAGATCGACATACGGGTTGACTGCGTCGAGGGATGTCTAAATAATAAATTTTACGAATTAACTTTCCCCGACACTATTAGTAAAACGTTAGCTTTGGTTATACTAATGCCGATGTGTCACATTATGGCATCAGAGAAAGGCCTATTTGCTGACGACTTCAAACTGCGTCGGAAATTCTTGACCTTATTTTTCCTGTGTTCACATAACACAAAACACACAAAGAAAAGAGATCCACCGTTCCCACCGTCGTTGTGCGTTGGGAGATCCTCTATTTTTTTAATAAAAAAATACCTTCTATTATTAAATGAAAGTTATATATATCACTTACCCTACATCATCGTTTTTAGTGCTACAACTTCATTTGTTTCCTAACACTTAGTCTATAGCAATGTACATGTGAAATAAAATACATAACCAACATCAAAGGGCGTGAATGAAGCAAAGATAGTCTAGGTTCCCTAAGGGGCCGTTTAGCTTTCTACCTTCAAACCCTCTTACACAATTGTTTACTTCTACCTTATAACGATCAGAATTGTAAGTTCATATGTATCACTTAGTGAAGGTTAAGAACACAAGAACAATATCAAGGTCATAGAAATGAACTCCACAATGTAAACAAAACACACCTTTGTAGTTTGTAGTCTTCTAGGTTAAAGATGATAGCAAACTCATTATTTCGACCCTAAAAAATGAGTGATACATATGAATAATTCAAACTCATTGTTTTCTAACACTTAGTCTATAGCAAACTTATTGTTACATTACTAATTCAAGTATCAATAATGTAAGAAAACATGGGCCAAAGAAGCTCACAAAAAGGAGAGAAACCTATAAGAATGGGCTCTAGTAAGACCAAACGAATAGTTACAAAAAAAGTTTTAACAATGGAAGTGGACCATAGCCACATATGGGTACCGCCACACCTAATTTTTTTATGTTCTTGTAGTGTTACTACATATAAAAGAAAGAAGATAAAAAAAATTAGAACCATAGAGGAACTTTAAGGTGGTAGTTCCAAACTTTAAAACAATGAAACTTTGATGAAAAACATTGTGTAATCCAATTTGGGGGCCAAAACGGCGTTTTTTAGGATGAAGGGTTAGACAAACTTCGAACAACTATACTCACATTTATGGACTTCCAAAGTTTTAGCATAGTTTTATGTAATTTTGAAGGGAATTCAATGACAAAATACATTAATAAAATGCTAACTTTATTACAATAGATGGAAAGATCGTGAAAAAACGCATCAAATCAAGTGGTCATATGAGTTTGTATTGATGGAGATATGAAGCTTGAAAGATAAATGATGTGCATAAACCACAAAAGAACTAAAAAGCTTTTAACTTGAGGAAGTTTATTACTAAACAAAACTAATAACTTGGGAAGTTTATAAGATTCTTTTATCCACAAATATTGATACAACATTCCACAAATGCAACAACATTCCACAACATTCTTCCATAAACTAACTGTAATTCAACAACTCCTACAAAATCAAATATAAATCTAATTCAACCACAAACTAACTATAAATTATCAAAGCAACGATTTTCAATCAAACCTTAACTAAAATGTACACAACAATAATATTCATCAAGAATATTCATCCATAAAACAAATCCTAAAATTACTAGACATAGATATTATTTAGGGCAACGTTTAAATAAGCAATTAATAAAAAACACACAAATTCAATATACCCCCCCCCCCCCCTCAATATAACTCCCAAATTCAAATTCCATCTCAAATTCAACTTCAATCTTAAATCCTAACAACACTTCAAATTCGAATTCAATACTAAAACATACAACTAATTCAAAATACTAAAACTAATTTGAAATCTAAAACCTAAAACTAATTCGAAATCTAAAACTAATCAACTAAAACAAAACAATAATTAAACTAAACTAAACCACACTTACTGGAATGAAGAGGAGCGGTGATAAATGACGACGAACGACAGCGAGAGACGACGTGGATTTTTCTCCTTCTTGATCTCTCTCTCAACTCTCTCGACCTTCTCCTTTTCAATTCTGTGAATTACATAGCTGAAAGTGGGTTTTTATATGAGAATTTCCAACGCACTTTGAAGACGTCGAGAGACACCCTCTATTTCCGATGTTTTACTTATGACATTGAGAATATAGGCTCCACCTCTATCGATGTCTCTTGCATGGCGTCGGGGGAAGTTGAACAATTATTTTATTGTATATTTTTACCCGACGTAGTGAACTGAGAAGTTGGGAAAATGAGAGAATTAAATATTAATTTATCTTCCCTCGACGTCTTGAACCACGATGTTGGGACTACTTGTCTCGGCCAATGTGTATTTTTAGGCGTCGGGAATAAGCCTTTATTCTGACGTTGCCTTCACCAACGCCTATTTCTGCATCGAAAGAGCCTCAATTTCTTGTAGTGTTGATTACATTTTGATTACTATTTTCTAGTGATATCTAATTTATTTTATATTTGTTTTAGATGGTTGAGAACAGAATGCATACAAGAATATCTTCACAAAAAGATAAATCTGAAGTAGGACGTGAACGACCCTAGAAGAAAAGTAAAACCAACACCCCAAGGCTGTTGGTTTGGAAATTGCAAAGAACCATAAATCTCCAAAGAAGACGCATAATACAAGAAGCACTACTTTTGATCCCCCTCATTTAATTTGAATTTGTCACAATAAAATTAAAAAAAAAAACAGTTTGTGAACTTTATAGAGTGATAGTGATAATAGTTTTTGAGTTTTTTTTTTTTTTTGTTGATAATATCTTCAACAATATTTTATCATATATTATTAGACAGTTGAAAGATTTGTTGATATTAGCACATGCATTGATGGTGAACAAAAGTACTTTGTCACCGAGTTGGAAGAAGGAAACTGAAAAGGAAAGCGTAAAGGAAACGAAGGAGAAGGCCACCACAGAGTTTGAAAAGGAAAGGAGGGTAACTTTGTCATCTTCAAAATAATTAACATAATAAAAGGCAAAGACAAAAATTAAAGAAATTAATTAACAAAATTGTCATATTTGCAATATATGCAATAAAAAAAAATGTGACACAGGTTGGATTATATCTCTAACATTTTTTGATATCCGGTGTAATTTTCGAATTAATTAATCGGTTAAATATTCTATTTGAATAATGAATAATTAATACTTGAATGTATGAAAAAGAATTATAATTACTAATGAAAAAATTAATCATGCAAAACGAGCCTAACTTAACATACAAATGTACTAGTAAATATGTACGGTTCGAAATATTTATATTCCAATTGTACTATAAAAAACGGCAATTATTATAATAGTATCTAAAAAGAGTAGTGTAGTTTTAAATGTACAGTATTATAAATACATAGATACACATCCAAGGATTAAATATTGATTCTTGATTGGTTTTTATGTTTTTACAAAACTTCTTTCTTCATATATATACTAAATATAGATACAAATGTTTGAACTTGTTAAAATGTTTTGTATTTCCTTGTGGGACATTGAAGTCAAGAGGGAGAAGTATGCGTACATTTTGGAAGTATGTATAATCAGTGGCGGATCCAGAAAAAATAAAAAAAGTTGAAAGAGGGTTGACAAGCATAGTTATCACTAAACTATCTATAAATATTAAACATTAATTGGTTTTGTTTATACATATTATATAAAGACAATAAAGTTGAGAGAGGCTCGAGCCCCCCTGGGCCTATTGAATAATATATAAACTCTTTAACCATGTAGCGTCATATTATATCATGAAACATTATCTCTAATAATATTTGTTCTCTCTATCCATGGACGAAGCTAACAAATTGTTAGCTAGTGAACCACGTATATATATGTCGATCTTTATATTTTTTTTCGTATTACTTAATTATTAATTTCGTAACAATGGAGAATTTACGTAAATTTCTAATGAGGTTAAAGATCATAGGATCAGACTGTATGTATTTGTTTATCTAGGACAATAAAAGTAGGGGGAAAATCACATATCTCGATCATGTTGTCACTTTTATACTTTTCAAACGTTAATGCTTATTAAAATGTGAGTGTTTCTAACTAATATTTTTCTTTAGAGTAGGAAAGAATTTAAAGGCTGAGATAATAGAGATATCTTTTGGACTAAACTGCCAAGTGAAAGCTTCAAAACCATTGCATTAAACTTGGCATAAGTAACCATTTCCACCATTAAGGGTTGCAATTTGAAAACTAAAGACCTATTGATTGATTAATATATTGCAACTTTAACCATCATTAACTAATATAGCAGAAACTATTATTCAATTTCTTCAACCAGAAAAAAAAAACTCTCATTATTCAATTGAAGTATTTTAATTCACTAACCCATGACCCATCCAAAAGCATATTAGCAAAGAGAAAATTATTTTGTTAGGAAAAAGAAGAATAAGATCATTTGAAACTTAATAAAAAAAAACACTAAATAAATAACGATAGTAGTTCAAAAAGGCTATAGGGATTCTCCTCTCTAGAGATGGAAGGTGTTTCATCTTTCAATCCCTAACTTTTTCAGTGAAAGAAAAAAAAAACAAAAACAAAAGGAAAAGGAAAGGGGTATTCGATATTTTGTGTTTCCTAAAGAAGATTTTAGAAAGTTGCATAAAGGGGAACCCAAAAGAATTGAAATTTATTGCATTCAAGCATGGAATTCAACCGATGAAATTGTTTTCAATATATATTACTTTAATTTTATGTGAAACGTAATGATTAATGGTTTGTTTGTACTGAATTTAAAATAGTTTAATAGAGAATTAAGAGAGTGAGTAAATTAAATTTATGTTTCGTCGTTTTGATTTGATTTTTAAAGAGAAGGGATGAGTTAAGAAAGAAAGACTAATAAATGAGATTTATTAAGAAACAAATCCATTAATTAGTATTATTTTGTAACCTAAGAATGATTATTATTATTATAACAAAAACTACAATAATTCAATTTAAAGCACCAAACCATGGAAAAGCATATTAGTGACTGATTCAATCATCAAAAAACAAAAAAGGTGAAGAAGAAGATCAAACAAAAATGACAAAGAAGAAAGGTTCGACGATATGCCCGCCGTTGAAGGTGGTGGTGCTTCTGTGTGCCATTCTGTTGACATTGGCCATACTGTTATTTCATTCTGATGAGTTTAAGCTAATTCAATCCTCTAACTTCACCTACCAATTCAAAAGCAATGGTTTTGGTCATAGCCATGGCTTCCATTCACCTCCTAAGATTGCATTTTTGTTCCTTACTCGTAAAAAACTTCCTCTTGATTTTCTTTGGGCCAACTTCTTCAAGGTTTTTTCCTACATTTCCCTTTTTTTATTGGCTTGTTTCTATTTTGTACGTATTTGAATGTCGTTTCTTCTCATAGGAAGCTCTTAGGCTATGACAGTGATTCTAATATGGTTGAAATAAGCACATAGACTTTAGTTTGGTGGCTAGCGCGTCTGTCCGAAAGATACTCTAACACTTGTTGAACACATATCAAACTAGATGACATGCATATAGAACATTGTTGAGTGGATTTAAGACAGATATATATGACAATGTGATTTTAACAATTTCAATATCATGCTTACGTAATTTGTTTTATTGTTTGATGAAATTTACAGAACGGAGATCAAGCCAAATTTTCTATCTACATTCACTCACAGCCAGGCTTTGTGTATGACAAATCAAACACCAAATCTCCTATCTTTTATAACAGACAATTAAACAACAGTGTTCAGGTATTCCTCCATGATTTTCAATTCTCTCTCTCAATTTTCTTGGCTCAATCTGTGGCTATCAAATTGTTTAGGTACTATGGGGAGAGTCCACCATGATAGAAGCCGAACGCCTGCTATTCGGTGCAGCTCTCGACGATCCAGCAAATCAGAGATTTGTCCTTCTTTCCGATAGGTTCGTTTCGATCTTCGTGTTTTAGGTGTTAAAAAAAAATGTTAAATATTAGTCCAAGAATCTAACTTATTTTCCACTATTTTGAATGGTAAATGCAGCTGCATTCCTCTGCATAACTTCAGCCATACTTACAATTATCTGATGTCTTCTAGAAAAAGTTTTGTCGACAGGTACATAATCGAAACGTCGGTAATGAAAATCGTTTGTCATAAATCTGATACTTCAAAACTTTTGATGATATTACAAGTCTTTTCCTGCTTTAGTATTAGCATTGAAATGATGTTGATTTTTAAGCAGGCTGTCTTCTCTGTGTAGTGTAGTTTTTTTAATGTTGACGAAGGTCGATATAATCCCAAGATGTTGCCGGTGATATCTCAGGAAAAATGGCGAAAGGGTTCTCAGGTTTAGCCTCTTTGTTTACTTGTAAAATAATATATATATATTTATCCTAAGTAGTCTTTAAAATGTATTGATGAATTTTTGCCATGTTTTCCAGTGGATCACTTTGGTGAGGAGACATGCTGAAATTGTAGTGAATGATAAAATAATCTTCCCTCTCTTTAAGAAATTTTGTAAGGTGCGGAGTAAAAGTCTCAAGTAGTTTAATTTAAGCTGCAGTTTTATAGCTATTTGTTTTTTATTTTTAAGTTTTTAAAATTTAACTTAACAATTTGCATCTTTTTAGAGTAGAAAAAGTTGGGTTCTTAGCCAAATTTAATAAAAAGTTTAAGAAAACTGTTTTTTCAAGGTTTTTTTTTAAAAAAAAAGTACCGAACGGACAATAATCAAAGCAAGATTTATCTTTTCTCCCTCTTGCAGCGATGGCCACCGGCAGACCACGACACTGGAAGGAAAACAACTGTAAGTCTTTTTGGTTAAGAGTAAATTGTAATGTAGTTTATGTAGAAACAGAAGATTGACAAAAAATGGTATTGAAAAGGAGAAGCATCATCCCAACTGCATACCAGATGAGCATTATGTGCAGACTTTACTTTCAGTAAGTTCCTTTTGTGGTCTTTTTTTTTACTTCACTTGTACTTGAAAATTCTATCCAACTACATTGAAAAGATTCAAAAAATTTACATGCTTCCATCTCCTTAAAATAGTCACTAGATACCCATACAAAACACTATTTTAGTTTTTTTGATCTCATACATTATCTAATGATATATAATACGACCAGTTCCTCTCTGGATAGGATTTTCTAATTGACTACTAATCTTATTTTGAGTTCATTACCATGTTTCAACGTTAAAAGGATTTATGTTGATGTAATATTAGATAAGGGGTCTGGACGATGAATTCGAACGACGAACGTTGACATACTCGACTTGGAACAGTTCTATTCCAAAAGAGGATAAAAGGTCTTGGCATCCAGTTACTTTTAATTATCCAGATGCAACTCCTCAGACAATCAAAGAAATAAAGGTTAGTGTTGACAATGTTGATGCGCATTCTAAATTAAAAATATGTTAAACTACGTATTATGGTTTTGTTTTTACCCAAGCTACTATCTTCATCTCTTAGGAAATCAATCACATCGACTTTGAATCCGAACACCGAACAGAGTGGTGCAGTGTTAACACAAAGTATACGTCGTGTTTTCTGTTTGCAAGAAAGTTCAGTCCGGGGGCGGGGCTGCGGATCCTGGAAAAGGATTCATCGGAAAATCCAGTTGACGGAAAACATGGGTGAGAAAAAGATGAAGAATATTGTTGTAGATGACAGATGGATTTAGGAGATTTTATAAGCACTGTATTTAAAGGGGTTGGTTTCTTTCTTTGATGTTTCATTGATATATGCTGAAGAGAATATGAGTACGAAGTTTAGCTAAAATTTTGATAGTCTTAATCTATAATATATTAAAAGATCAGAAAATTTTAAAAACTTTTTGTTTGGACAATTTTGTTCTCATTTTGATTTAATTACATATTGATAATTAAAATCTAACAACTCGAGGATCTAAAACACTCACAGCCCTTCCTTCAAAACAAAAAAATCATAATCAATAAATCATCTATTTTTAGGTAAAACCATCAACTAATTATAAAGTGCTTTAAAATTATTAAAATGAATTTTAGTTTACTTTTTAAAATTATCAATATAAATCATTCATAGCTTAAGACCCTTATTTTGAAAAGTCAAATAAATCATCTACTCTCTCTGGGTAAAATCATACACTTAAAATTTTTAAATTAACTGTAGTTTTCATTTTTGAAAGGGAAATTGTTGTAAGAGTATACTAACACTTCACGGAAATAATTGAATCAAATATAATCCTAAATGTATAAATTTTAAAGATTAACATGCTAGGCGAAAGTAAAAAGATAAGAGTTTTATAAATTTATACCTTTAAAGCTCAAATTTTCTTTGGATCGTTGATGTGTTTTTTATCACGAACTAAGCAAGGATCACGACAAGGATCTTCCCAACTATTCTTGAAACTTAGAACTAAGTCGTGGGATCTATTTTGATCAATTTGAGAAAGTTATAATATGAGAGAGTTTGACAAGATGGAGAATTTCAACAAAATATCCAACCCATCAAGATCCCTTTGATCTGATTAAGCTTAATGATAAACACTACAACAAAAATGACATACTATCACAATTGTATTCATCTCAAATTGAAAGGATGGAAAAAAAAAATGTCATAAAATCTCAAAATGCGCAGTTTTAGCGGGGAAAAAACGTTGTTTTCATATTGCACTTATCCATAGCCGTTATTTGTTGTCAAAAAGGTAAATTCATTAAAATAAATTTTATTAAAATTTATTAAAAATATCTTTTAATAAAACTCCTTAAACCCTCACGCAAAAGAAACCTCATGCGTCAAGAAGTTTGCAACCTCACGTTGTCATTCGTCCTCCCACCGTCAGATTCTTGAACTCCACCCTCAACCTCGTCTTCAAACGCTACCAACCATCTCCAAACCTTGTCTGTCATCGACAATCGTCGTCCACTTTCAAGGAGTTCTGTCGGTTCCCAAAACTCCTCGCCCGTCGTCGGTGGTGTTTCGTCAGGGTTAGGTTTTTCTTCCTTTTTCCTAAGAAATTTATCTTTTCCTAAGCTCTAATTATACATTATTGTACTTTTCATATTTGGATTTGAAGAATCGTTGTTGTTTTGGAGAGAATGGTAGTTCTTTCTATGGAGAGCATTATCTGTAGAATGTAGTATTGGACTGGTATATGTTTTTTGTCTGATTGTATACATACAAACATGCTGCACATTAGGTCCTAAAAATCTTTGCTATTTTAATAGAAATCAAAAGGTTGGAGAAGAAAACGTGAAATTTTTTTAGAATGATTATCAAATGAATTTATTCAAATCTTCTGTCGATACATTTCTTAGCCTTTACATTTGTTTTGCTTTCATCTTATCTGTTACAGGCTGCAACCAGCTTAGCCGAATCTGAGTTACCCCCTACTCATCCTATCTGCTTGGGGTTGGCATTATGGACTTACTGATATATGAGAAGATGGAGAGGTAAGGGCGAAAATCCTTAAACTTAGCCAATATGAAATGAAATGTTTCATTGTGTGGACTTTATATGATTTCTATTCAATTTTATTGCTAGACTTGTATGGTTGTTATTGATATTAGTTTAAATGACTTTAAAGTTATACTTTTGAGGGGGAGGGGGGATATATTGAGATATATTATGAACTAATAATTGGGTGAAGTAGATTCGATTTATCTTTCCTTTCAACTGTAGTTGGAATTGGTACCTTGTGTTGGCATTACAAATGGTAAAATCTTATTATATTCTTATATTGATGTGTAGAGTCATACTCTAAAATGAGGTATTGTTTTCTTGCTAAGTTTTGCAAGAATCCATTGGAGTAATGAAGTCATATTGGAGCAACTGATTGATTTATAGAACTTTTTGTAGGGTTGGTAGCAAAATTTTGGTTGCAGTGCACTTATTTTAAACCCTTTACCAACAATTATACAAATATTACAAAGTGTATTATAATGTATATATATTAATGCATTGACTATTTGTTTCCATATGAGTGTGTTGTATAGTACTTTGCAATTGAACTGGTCTGTGTAATGGCAAGGCGGTAAAAAAAAAAGGGACTTTCAAGAAAAATAGGGCAGGAAAAAAAATGTCAAGGTAAAGGTATTCTTGAGATTTAATTATATAGTCATGCTAAGTGTTTTGTTGACATTTAATAATCGTCATAATTGACATATTCTTGACAGAAAAAAAATGTCAAAATATATGAATTTGTAACATTTTACAACTGTCGTCAATATGTAAATAATGACAGATAATTACTCTAATATGAGTGAACTGGTGACAGTTAGTTATTGTCATAAAATATAAAATAATGACATTTATTATCTATCAATAATACTGGATATGTGATATTTATTCCTATTATGAAAACACTTATTGTGACAGTTTTTCCAAACTGTCATAGATAGTCATTCCTTAACTGGCAATATAATAACTGAAGAAAACTGTCAAAAATTTTTAATATGACATATTTTAACTTTGGTCGTAGGCTATTTTTCTTGTAGTATAAATAATCATTCTCTCATGCAAATCATATTTGCTTCTCAACTTGGCACATATCTCATGCATCTAAGTGGAATTTGTGGTGAGATTAGTGAATAACATGGTAACGTGCAAGAATGATCGTTATTGTAGCCATTTTTATTAGAATACTGAGGTTAAAACGCATAAGGAGATGATCAGAACGCATGAATTATGTTGTAAACGCATAAGTATTTAGAAATACAGCTTACATAAATGTTATTCCTGTTTTACGCTGTTATCATGTAAGATTGTTAGCCAAAAGACGAGAGGAGGTCTTCAACGCCGTACAAATAGTGATTTAGAGGTTTTAATGGTGCTTCAGACCATGTGACATTCCATCAACTCACGCCTATAAATACAAGTCCATCTCCTTCATTTTGCAGGTGTGAGAATTCAGTGAAAATGAGCTCAGCTTGATCATCTATACTCTTTCTTCTCTGCTTTAGATGAGAGCTTAGAGTGACAAATGTAAAGAATCCAACTCCCATTTTTCCTAAGTTGTTATAGGCAAAAGTAAGGTCGAAGAACACAAGAGATTATGTTTGGAGGCTTTACTCATTTCTTTACCCTTTCTTTTGTAATCATTATTTATTTTGTGCTCGTAATTTGAACTCATGGCTACAAGGCCTAAAGTTTTATCTATGAATGCAGAAAATTATCACTATCACTCTCCCATTTCTTTATCTATCAATTTATACACATGTTTAATTTATTGTAATTATGATTAATGCAAAGCAGAAATAGTTCGTAGGGAATATGGATATTTGTATTACTTATCTTATTTACACTATAAGAAATTGGAATAATTCCGACGCCAGAAATAACGTCGACGAAAGATGCATAGGTGTTGACCACCTTTCAGCTGTTGTGTCGGCGAAAAGACATTCCGCGACGCACAAAAATTAGACATCGAGGAAAGTGAACTTTTGGCGACGAAGAGAGACGCATGAGAATTATTCGTGCGGAAAGTATAAAATTAATTTAATATCTTCACTTTTCGCGACGCACAAGAATCAGACGTCGCGGAATGTTTAAATTAATTTAATATCTTCACTTTCCGCGACGCACAAGAATCAGACGTTGCGAAAAGTTTAAAATTAATTTAATATCTTCACTTTCCGCGACGCACAAGAATCAGACGTTGCAGAAAGTTTAAAATTAATTTAATATCTTCACTTTTCGCAACGCACAAGAAACAGAAGTTGCGGAAAGTTTAAAATTAAATTTAATATCTTTACTTTCTGCGAGGCACAAGAACCGGACTTCGCGAAAAGTGAATATATTAAATTTAATATATTCACTTACCGCGACGCACAACAATATGACGTCGCGAAAAGTTCAAAATTAAATTTAATATCTTTGCTTTCCACGACGCACATCAATAAGACGTCGCAAGTTTAAAATTTAATTTAATATCTTTACTTTTCACAACGCACAAAAACCAAACGTCGTGAAAAGTGAATATATAATTAATTTAATATCTTCACTTTCCGGGACGCACAAGAATCAGACGTCGCAGAAAGTTTAAAATTAAATTTAATATCTTTACTTTCAGCGACGCACAAGAACCAGACGTTGCGAAAAGTGAATATATTAAATTTAATATATTCACTTACCGCAAAGCACAACGACGCGGAAAGTTTAAAATTTAATTTAATATCTTTACTTTCCACGATGCACATCAATAAAACGTCGCAGAAAGTTTAAAATTTAATTTAATATCTTCACTTTCCACGACGCACAAGAACCAAACGTCGAGAAAAGTGGAAGTTGTAAGTGTACGTATTGAAGTGACAATGGTCACCTTTCCGCAACGTATGGCAGGTGCACGTCGGGAAATGTTCAAATAATATTTAACCTTTCTACGACGTTGGGGTTGCTCGATGTCGGAGAAAGGATTCTTCCCCGACGTGTTCAAAGACGTCGAGGAAAGTCCACTCTATTTCTTTCTCCTTCAAAACAGAATCAATTGCAAGACGAAAAGAAGAGAAAATCGGCCGAGAGAGAGGGAGAGGAGGAGATTTGTACTGCCATCCATCCGTCTTCGCCGTCACCGTTGCTGTAGCCGGAAGTGTCCTTGTCCACCTCTTTCTCCTCTGTCACTATTCCTCACTCTCCCTCTCTCCTTCCCTCTACTTTCTCCATGTTTTCCTTCTTCGAATCTCTCATCTTCCTCTCTCATTCCTTGTATATTCTCTCTTTCCCTTCTCTGAATCGCTCATCTCCGTCCCTTCTTCTATCCAATTTCATTCTCCAAAAACTATTAATCGCTTGGAAATAGACTAATTTATCAGCAACATCAACCATATCTGACAAGGACATAAATAAATGGAAGAATTTAGTGAGTTTCTTTTCATATATAAATAAAATAAATAATTAAAAAATATATATTTAAAGCCTTTTGCGACGCGGCGTCGCGGAAGCCGTCTGGGACGTGCTGCAGCGTGTGTCAGGGAAATTTTCCCCGTCGTTGACGTGAACTACGTCGGGAAAAGTATTCATGATGTGCTTTCCCCGACGTGCCTACCGACGTCGTCCGCAACGTCGCAATAAACTTTCTCGACATTGGTTAGGGTTTTCTGCGACGTATTGCTACGTCGGGGAAAATCTTATTTGTTGTAGTGTTAGTCAGTGTTGCACTCAACACGTCATTACATTCGAGAGAAGGAATAAAGCATTAGTGTTATTCCTTGAGAGAGTAATAAACTAAGAGCTCATTAAACAAGCGGTGAATTAATTGTACTAATACAATCACTTCATTGAATTCCTCCTTAACATACATATAAAAAATGCGAGCATGTGTGGCAACAAGGTGCATGAGGGTTGCCCGCTTTAATATAGGATTCGAAGAGGCTAGCTAGATAGTATGCGAAAGCTTTATGAGAATGCTTACCTTAATTATGAAACTGCAGGTGTTTTATATCGCCTCATTGAACTGCTTAACCTTTGCAGTATTGCATTATATTATATGAAACATTCTTTCATTAATCTCATCTAATTAAAATGAGTTTAACTGCATGCATATTAACCACATCTTGTTAGAATTTATGTCCTAAAACTCGTAGATTATAAATATAATCTATTGACCGTTATTAATAAAGTGTTATTATTATAATTTCAATAAATTTTATGAATTATATTATTAGTTCTGTCTTAATAACTTAAATTCAATAAACTAACATCCTAAGTTTTTTGATGATCTTGAACAGTATGTAAAGACATATAGGAATCAATGTTCAAGATCAGCTTAAAGGATCTATAGTATAGGGATAAGGTTGGGTACCTTATCCTGACAATAGTATGGATACGACTCACTTTGTATTTGATACAAACACAATGATCCAACGCGTTCGTGTAGGTGACATGCAAGTGAGGGTATCCTATGCAATGGATTTGCATAAGATTGAACCACAAAATAGTAACCCACTGGATGTAACTCCATTAACTAGTTGAGTTTCTATTTCATTAGGATGACATAGGTAACTTAGTCTTAATCTTGAGTGTATTATGAACTCTTGTTCACAAGAAATTGTCCTTTGATTTGCATGGATGAGAGTGGCCAAATTGCCTACTCAATATGCTCATAATTTTGGGGACAAGACCGAGGACAAAATTAATTAAAGGCACATATAAACTCACAAGTTTAAAGTCACCTTTAATTTTTTTATCCAACAACAATACATTTTATATATGAAACAAAAATAAAAAATTTACTATATGAAACAAAAATAAAAAATTTACTTTCCTTACAAACATTAATAGACTAAAAATTCAGATAAATGTAGCGGTAAAGAACAATAAGACAAGTGTTCACCTTCCAATAACTAAATTTTGTTTTTCATCTTTAATCTTATGATTTAGAGTTTTTGGTTGTGCTTAAGGAGATGTGAGTCAAGATCTTGCTACGACATTGCTTCCCAACCAAAAATGTTTGGATTAAACAGAAGTTTGCTATCAAATAGAGCAAATGTGACACCAACTAAATATCAACCTAAAGAGAGATGTGATTGGATATTTTTTCTACCTATATATATATACACATACAATATGTGACCATGCATGCAAGAGGTGGTTTGTCCCATTTATGCTAGAAAAAACCTTCTTCCCTAGAGATCCTTCTTCTTAAGTGAATCTCCAAAGTCATTTTAGTATTAAGGCATTGTTATTTTTTTGAAAAGCTCAAATCTTCAGTCATCCATGACACAAGAAGTGGTTCTTCTTTTTGAATGAGTGATTGAACTTTTATTGAGGAAAAATGAAAGAGCACGCGGACATCTAGAAAATAAAGCCCACAAAAAGGAAGCAAACTACATAGAGGAAGTAGTCAAGGTAATCAATATTGTGTTGATTACACAGGCATCCAAGTTATTCCAAATTTAGAACTGTGTAGCTAGCTAGCCACTTTTTTTATGACAATCAGATATCCTACATCGTTCCCAATGAGTATGATATTACGACGTAGGATATCATGAACAAAAATGCTATAGTTGTGTTGATAATCTTCTTGTACACACAAGATTCGTTAACGTTTTGTATAAACCTGCCATATGATTTGATCACAGCATCAAATCTTATATTCTAGAATCGGAAAGCTTGCTTCAACTCATGAGTGGGTTTTTTAAACTCACAAACTTTTTGTTTTTGACCCCTGTTCAATAAATCCTTTCAGTTGAGACATATGTAAATATTTTCGTTACAACAGTATTCACATACATCTGTCATATTTCATAATCATAAAATATAACGATGGATAAAAGTTTTCTAATAATAGATTTTAACATGACACAAGTCTAGCTTTGAAGGTTTATAACTTTCCAGCAACCTCTCTTTTTCTCTTATAGATCTATTTGCAACCAATAAGTTTTATCCCATCTGGTTGATCTACAAATTCCTAGACAAAATTGGAGTACATTGACTCCATTTCAAGGTCCATATGACTTTGATCCATTGATCTCTATCAACATCATTCATTGCCTGTTTATAAGTCAATGGATCCTAGACCTCATCATCAATTATAATGAGTTGTGTTTCTATTAAACCTAAGTAGCGGTCAGATTAATTAATAATCCTCCCACTACGTCGAGACATTTTCAAGTCTTGAGAAGGATGTGACCGATCAGAAGTGCTAACTGCATTAACTACCTTAGTTGAAAGACCAACTTTATCAACAACTTTTGTTGTTTTATCTATAGTTTCTTTGGAAATCTCACCTGATACCACTTTATTGTGAGGTTGATGATTTTTTATGTGGTTTTCCTCAAGGAATATAACATTTGTTGATATAGACCCTCTATTCTCTTTGAGGATTGTAAAAAATCCACCTTTTGTTTATCTTAGATAACCTATAATTAAATAGGCATAATTTTGAACAACGTTCTAATTTCTTAGAATTTTACACCAACACATGTGACAGACAACCCCAAATTCAGAAGTGACGTAAACTACCTTTGCATCGATGATTTTTTTATTTAATAAAGAAATTTATTTTGTCAATTATTCATGAGCTAAATTTCTCTAGGAGTTCAGTATTGTGGATATCTTAGTGTTTTCATTGCTTAAGTACTGTTGTGCCTGCACCACTTTTACTACTCTTGCATTCTCTTTATTATTTTAACGAAAATTTTGGTAAATTAACTTAATCATTTAATTTAACAAACTAGGAGGTAAACGAATGCCACAAAGGGATATGGTTAAACCCTAGAAATAGGAATAGCCATATCACTTTAGGAATAAGCAAAGTCGTAGGGTAAAGAACATAGGGTTTAAATAATCTGAGATTTGGCTACCAATTGGAACATTTAGTAGTAGCTACTTAGAACTCCTAAAGGAACTTGATACAAGATCGAATAAGTGTAGATTTCTTACTTTTGAACGCCACGACAATGAAACCTAAAAGCTTCAAGCAAACTTAAAGAATGCATGAAAACAGAAAATACACTTGATAAGTTTAATTAGTATGAATTTGATTTCAAATCTTGTTCATTGAATTAGGGTAATTAGTTTCTTGAACTAATTAGTAATTGGTCATGGATTCATTGTAATTGCAATTTGTGATTCATTGATAGAAAGATCGACTAAAACCACCTATTCCCACGTTCTTATTAATTGAGACAAAACTATCTTTTGTGTCCAATTTTCTTTTAAAACCCAAAAAGATTTACTGTCTTATTTCTTTAAAGTTCTCTGCAAGATTCTCACAAAACCCCCTTTCCTACTTAGAATTCTTGACTTTTTTTTTTTATAAAAATATTTTTTCTAAACAACATTCCTTTGGATTTGACCCCGAACTTACTCTTTGATACCTTTTAGTTAGTTCATTGTTAAAAGTTTGGGTTTATAAATATATCTTGTTGGGTGACTTGAGTGATTCTTACCTACATTCTTTTAAACGACGTTTTAACTTCCAACAACCTACAACTAACTTTCCTATGCGCAATTGAAATGTCACCATCACCAACAACAGGTATATTAGGATGAGGAGATGAAAAAAATAAGAGAAACAAAAATAGAGGATGTGTTATGTGGATCTTAAAAATCATTTCGCTGGAGCACTAGATTGGTGTTATGATAAACCAACTATTTGACATCAAGCTTTTTTATATTCAAGATCCTTCTAGTATAAACTTTATTGACTTGTAAAATAGTTTTGTAGTGTTTATCCCCCTAAAGAAGAGTTTTCAATTTCTGGACACAGGAAAATGGTATTAGGGAGAGGAAAAGTTTCCAAAAAATCATCTTCAAAGTTAGATAATGATTCCTCCTAAAGAAAATTCGAGCTAAAGAATGTTGATTTTCAAAATATATGTTTGTCACACGATCAAAACTTTTGTGAGCCTTTTTGTGATCGACATAGCCGAAAAAAATGTATTTAATAGCCTGAACATCAAGTTCAGACCAAAAAGAGTTACAAGTTGAACATAAGTAGTACAACCAATAGTTTGATCGGTAGATCTGAGAACAGGTGAAGTGTGAGAAAAAACTCACTTAAGTGATTTAAAGGAGTTTTAAATCTCAAAACTTTAGTTAACATTCAAATGAAAAGATAACCTGTTGTGAGGATATTGCATCATAGGTATTTAGGAACATGCACAGAAACCACAAAGGGCACAAACAATTTCAAGCAAATGTTTTGTTGTAATTTATGTTCTAAAATTAATAGTTTGTAGTTTAAAATTATATTCTATTCAATAGAGTTGTTATTGGGGACTTATTAGTGAAAATAAAATACTATAATCTTGAATCCAATAAACTAAGGTCTCGAGGTTATCAAGTGTAGACTTGAACGTTATGTAGAGACATAAACTTGAATCAAGTTCGAGTATATAGCCCAAACAGTCTATAGTATATGAATAAGGTTGGACGTCTTATTCTGAGAACACTATGGATGCGGCCCACTTTGTAGTTAGTACAAATGATGTGATCATGAATCGTTCATGTAGAGACATTGGAAGTGGGGGCACATCCTATGTAAAGAGTTTACATAAGACCGAAACCATGAAATAGTCAATTTTAAGTTATAACACCGTTGACTATATAAAACTAACTATTTTGATTATGATAACCTAGGTAATTTAATCTTAATCATGAGCTAACTATGAACTTCTGTTCAAACGAAATTATCCTTAGATCTATATAGATGAAGGCACTCAACAGTGCTGGCTCAATAAGCCTCCTATTTCATAGGTAAGATTGGGTGGATGACTAGGGACATAGGATGCAAGACGAAATTTACTTTTAACCCACTTTAGGGTTAGTAGATAAGGTTGTTCCCTTAACGATTGAATCCAAGTTTTGAACATGGGGCCCCACCCTCTCATTGGCCTAAGAGAGATTCAGTTTATAGGTTGGACCTTCAACCAATTGTTCAATAATGGACAATTGGGACTTTAGGAGGAAGATGTAGTCTCGAGGGTAAAACTGTGACCTAGTCGAGCTTACTAACAACTTGTGAAGGATTAACTTACTGATCATGATTATATTAGATGAACACAAATATATCTATAGTGAGAGGAGTGCAACTACTGGACTTTAGTGGAATGACCCATTAGTTAACGAATGTCGAACTCGGTCTAAAAGGGTTTAGTCAGTTAATCTTGGATCGTTGGAGTCCATGAACTATAAGTCCATTATGTTCCCCGACTAACTCATATGGAATTAACTTAGAATAATATGTTAGAATAATTCAAATTGTTCGAATTAGGTAAAGAGAGAGAAACCAACAAATGTATGTGATATGATTGTGAATTATAAGTTTGAGATAGAGCTTTATATTTCAATATGATTTAAATATTAAAAATATGAATATGGATTCATATTCGGAAGCTTGAAATTGATAGAAATTATCAAAGTTGTAAAAAGTCAAAATGTGTTGACTTTTGATTTTGAAAAGTCAAACTTTGAACGACTTTTATATTCAAATGTAATTTGAATTTCAGATAATTGAATACTAATTCATGCTCGAGAGCTCGAAATTAGTCAAGATGGATAAAATGGTAAAAAGTCAAAGTTTGACTTTGACTTGAATGGTCAAATGACCATATTGCCTTGGAATAAAGTTAATGGGAAGATCCAACATTTTATTGGATAATCTTACTAACATTTAGTGGGATAAGTGGCTATATGAGATTTAAATACATAGCTCACTAAGTTTCACTAATGGTTAATGGAATGTTAGGTGTTGAGATTTTATGAACACATTACGCATTTTTTCATGTAATTTGGTTATAAATTGGTTTCATTTTTATTTGTTTTAATTTTTTTTTGTAATTTTGAATTACAAAATAAACCTATTTTTTTTTTCCTCTAAGTTTCAATCCTATTTAATCCCTCCTCCAATTTCCATATCTCTCTTAATTTCTTCACCTAATTTGGTCCCACAACCCAATTCTAAATCCGGAGAATAGTGGGTCAACACTAGTGGTAGTCCCCCTTTCGAGTTCGTGAAGAGATTACGAGAAACAAAAAGCTTTGAAGGTAGTTTTTTATTAACCCTAATTTAGTTTAACTAGATTATTTTTTTAGTGTTGCATGTTAAATACTAAATAGTTTAGTTGCAATTAGGGTAAAATAGATCCATATTTCTGCTGCGCATGTCTTGTATTCCATCATGTTTTGTTGTTGGAATTCGTCCTCCAACTTTATACTAAAAGAAGAAAAATCTGCTATCAAAACATTTAGTTTTTATGATACCTTTATAAAACAACCTAAAATAAGGGGTTGTTTGGTTCATGTTCAAAATATTACCTAATTTAAAACAAATCAATAAAAATGTTGTTTTCATTGTGTTTTTAAGTTCCCTTTCAAAATTTAGAAACACATGAGATACAACCTTAAAAATAAGTTTATCGAATAAAATAAAAGAAAATTATTATAAATGACAAAATGCTGAAAATATTTACAAAATATAGCAAAATTTTGAATTCTACCAATGGTAGACATTAACTGACAACAATAAACTTCTATTAATGTCACTAAGTTTATCAACATCTATCGGTGTCTATAATTGATAAAATCTAAAAGTTTTGCTCTATTTTGTAAATAATTTAATTCATTTTGCTATTTTTAAAAATATCTCTAAAACATACTTCATTATTAATTATCTTAAATTATTTTAGTCTTAATAAACTAAAATTTACCAACTACATGTAACTTGTTCTCTTCTTTCAAATTTGTATCCCAATACAAATCTCTTTGAAATGAAAAAAAATTACTTGTTTTCTTAAAAAAATCTATTTTAAAAAATAAATCTTACTCAAGAAAGTAATAAAATATTTTAAAGGAACATTTTTATAAAAAACAAAATAAATTAAAATATTTACAAGGTATAGCAAAATTTTGGATTCTATCACTATAGCATATCAATGACTACCTGTGATAGAATTTGCTATAAGTTATAAATATTTTGTAAAATCTACTATTTTTTAAAAAAATTCTATTTATTGTTATCTGAAATTCAAAAAATTATTTAAAATTAATTATTTCGCTTGGTACCACAAATATTTGACATAAATACATTTAAATTTTTCTATATTTGAAAGGTGATAAAAAAAAAAAGTAAAAATGTTTCCATCGATTGTATTGTTTAGAAGGGTTGGATGTTCGTTCTATGAACAATAATCTATTAATGTAGACTTTTATATTTGATGTGTTGATCGAAAATTATAATATGACAGGATTAAATTGGTAATTTATTTCAAAATTCTATAAAATCTTGAAAAAAAATCATTCAAATAAAAAAAAAAATCTATAAAGTAAAAGATTTGAAATCACAATAAAATTTAAAATATTTTTCTTTCTTCAATTAACATACAACAAAATCATTATGAATCCAAGAAAAATGTTTTAAATAATAAAACTGTTGAAAATATTTATGAATATAATAAAATTTCATATGTGATAGATATTTGTAGTTGAAGTTTGAGAAAGTGTCCCGTTGCTCTGCCAAAATTCAAACATAGAAATGGAGGGAAAATCGTGTTTGTCGTTCTAGTTCTTCTTCTTCTTCTTCTTCCTCAAACATCTTCCCCACTCAAATCTTTCTACAGTTCTTTTCTCTAACAATCACCTCTCTTTGATTCCTCTAATGGCCGAAACTTTAAGCCCTAATCCATCAATACCGCAGAAGCAGAGGCGTCCCGTGCCCTCTCACTTACAATCTCCCACTAGCCCTTTTTTCCTTGGCTCCAACGATGACCAACTTGAGCGTGCTCAAGCACGCGCCGCGCGAGCTGCTGCAAATCGCCGCAAGTCCATCGCTACCAATCTCCTACCTCGCCAAGATCCCAATATATTTCTCGACAAGTGCCAGATCCTCGAGTTATTTCAAAATTGCATCAAACTCGCTAGTGAAAATGTGAGTATCTTTATCAATCTTACGTTTCTTTATCTGGAATCCTAATTATTTACTGTGGTTTTCTGTTTCGTGCAGAAAATTAATCAAAAAAATACATGGGAACTGAATTTAATTGACCATCTTGCTGAGATTATCAAGGTTGAAGAAGAGGACACAGAGACGAATTTTCAGAAGGTTGGTTGTGTTTCTTTGACTCATAGTCTGAAGGATGCTGCCGTTGTTTTATTTATTTATTTTTAATGAATTTGCTCTTGAATTTTTCTGAGAAATGAGGAAGTTCCGTCACTTTTCGTGATGATGGTATCAATTAGCTCTGAGTTGTTAAGTTAGGGGGGTCAACCTGGAGAGTAACAATTTGTGTGTGTGGTTCTGAATTTAAACAGCAATATCTGGAAGTCCCTTGAGTAGAAGGTTTTCATGATAATTCCTTTTGACAGCAATGGTAACCTAATTCGTCTAGTCGAGTGTTCTAGGGACATAGATTGCTGTAAAACCAACAAATTTCGTTGCATTTTTCATTCATATGTATTGACTCCGTAATTTGGTGGCCAGGCACTAGTGCGGCTTTATTGAAAATTTGAAACTGGAAGCTTGAACGATGTTAATCTGATTTGGAAAACTATGTTACCCTTTTTACTTGAAATTTGGTGACCATAGTTTATAGTGTTGATTAATGATTGTTTGTTTCGTACCTGTGTAGCGTGCATATTATGCACTTTGGTACACGTCGTTCTGTTTTCTGGAAACTAATAGAAATTGTCCATTATTCTTGAAACAAAACGAGTGTTAATCATCAGTGATTAGGTTTATGGTCTTAAAATTTTGATAAAAAATGTTCGTGTGATTTTTTGTCTTTAGGCAAGTTGTACTCTTGAAGCTGGAGTTAAGATCTACTCACTAAGGGTGGATGCCACTCATTCAGAGGCATATAAAGTGCTTGGAGGGATGAACAGGGCAGGCCTAGAAAATGAACAAGGTAAGCTTGTAAATCTCAACTTTTTGTTCCTTCTATAGCTTATGACCCTACAGGGTCTCAATGTTTATTCATCAATTGAGAATAGGAAGTTCGATGCTGGATACACAAGTTCATTTTCAAATAACTATCCCATTTCAAATATAATTATTATTTGAATATTATTGGTCATACGAACTCAAGGATGTCAACCATCAACGATTGCTAAACTTGCATTAGACAACAGTTATTGCAGATGTTAGCATCTTATGATGCTGCTTTGTCATTTGGCTTTCATGTTGAATTGGTTATGGTTAATTTCTCCACAGTACTTTCTTTATTTTCTTTTTTACTTCTTTTAGGCTTCTAGTTTGCAGCACACCTTTACATAGTTTCATTTTCTATATCAACTGCTTGTCATTCTGACATCTGGCTGTACTTTCAGAAACCATCACCCAGGAGGGAAATCCAGAAAATGAGCAGGACGAAGTTCGTTCTAGAAAAGAGCAGGATAAAAAGGTTGAAGCCTGTTTTGACGAGTAAACTAAATTTCTTGTCTGGATATGTATGCTAACACATGTCTATATTTGGCAGTTGTCTCCTTTGTCGACGCTGGAGCCATCTTTTGAGGCTCTAAATGTAAAGAAATTCGATGGTGATCACACATCTCATACGTTTTTTCGACTTATGATTGATGAGGATGAAGTTTTAATTTTGTTTTGTGTGTGATACCAGTGGCATTTGCGGTGGATCCTCTTTATCATCAAACATCTGCTCAATTTGATGAGGGAGGAGCCAAGGGTCTGTTAATGAATAATCTTGGAGTATATGGTGCCTGTAGGGTGCTTTTTGATTCAGATGAAGTTCCTGGGAAATGTATGTCTTTTGAGAACAGGCAGGGTAGCTCAGATATGATTGACATCTCTTTTGCCAAAGGTTTGTGATTGTTACCAATAATGTCTAGTATATTTCATTTTTTATATGTTACCTTGTCACATGGTTCAAAATGAAGAAGCTTAGACTGTGCAGCATTTTCTTCCTACTTCTGTAGATTGCATCGAGGAGATGGTACTGAATATGCGTGTGAAGGATGAAATATCTCCAACTCTGAGGAATATAGTTAATCTATTTGATGAAGATAACATACGACCATCAGATTATTGTAGTGCAGGTCCGAAAGCAGCCGAGCAAGTGCATATGGATTATGATGTAGATGATAGATTTCATGGTGATGATTTTGAAAACTTTGGCACTGAAATTTATGATAACGATGACCAAACAAGCATGGTTGATGATGGACCTGGTGGTGGAGATGCAGATTTTTCAACTTACAACGAGGTAATTTTTTCCATTATTCATACTCGTAAAGTTAATTTACATTCATGTTAAACATATGTAGCTTTGGATTAGATATTTGAAACAAAAATGGAGTTGTGGCTAAAATTTTGAAGTTTCACAGGAAAGTGTGTCGACTACCTACCATGACCCTGATGTTGAGGAAAGATTGGGGAACGTTGATGAATATTTAATTTCATGTTTGGGTTTTACTGTAAGACAGAATGCTTGGGCAGGCCCCGAGCACTGGAAGTATCGTAAAACTAAAGGTATTGCTAAGGGTAGTAGGTTTAAGTCATTTTTCTTTTGCAAGCTATCTTCCTCTTGAGTTTCTACTTGTATGCTATATGATCTGGATTCTTATTATAGGTTCTAGAGATAGTCCTACAGAAGATGGATTAGAAACGACAACCAAGAGAGCAAGAAGTAAGAAACAAGCAGAGAATGATATTGATTTCACAAAGAATTTGGAAAAAGAAGTTACAGATCTCTTCGTGCCTCCAAGAAACCCCAAATCATTGTTGTTGCCTAAGAATAGAGCACCTTGCAATACTAAGCTTCCTGAAGATTGCCACTACCAGCCTGAAGATCTCGTGAAGTTATTTCTTTTGCCTAATGTGAAGGTAAATGTAGCCACCTCATTACCATCTCATTATTTGTTCATATGGGAGCTGCCCGGGTTTAACTATTCCTCAAATTCTTATGGATTAATTATTTTGGCTGCAGTGCCTTAGGAGAAAGGGCAGACAACATTCAGGTACTCTTTCTGTGATACTAAGTGACATGATTTTCCTAGACAGGAGATGATCGTTAATGTGTAATTATGATGTGCTAACGGACATTTTGGCATTCCACATTTTTAGATGAACAAATGCAGCACAACGATGATTATGGAACAACGCCATCCTGGGAAGATGATAATGACTTTGGTGGCCAATTTGATGAAGGTGATGGTCAAAGTGATGTGGAGGACCCCGATGCTCTTGTTACTCAGCCTCGCCAGGTTCAATTAATTTTACTAAAATTTTCATTTTGACACTTATGGCTGTGAATGGAAATCTGATGCTGGCGAAACGTAATTCATCGATTTAGCAAGAATTAAAGATGCAAAAATATTTTCATGACGTTTCTTCCTTTTGAACGTTACAGGTTAACAAAGTTGAAGTTCAATACGACAAAAAGTCCAAGCAAGTTGATGTCCAGGCTTTGAAGGAAACACTCTGGTCTCATTTGCAAGAATCTCAAACAGACACTGAGGTATCTTGACATGCACAATTACTTTGTACAAAAGTTTTGCTTTATCTAATTAGTAGACTTACTTAAC
This sequence comes from Cucumis hystrix, assembly GCA_025688845.1. NCBI lineage: Eukaryota > Viridiplantae > Streptophyta > Magnoliopsida > Cucurbitales > Cucurbitaceae > Cucumis > Cucumis hystrix. The sequence continues at coordinate 7,682,347 of CM046893.1, read as the reverse complement.
TAACTTGATTTTAGGACATTTTGGTATATGGATAAAAGTTTGTCCAAATAAATTGAGGACATTTTCCATGCGATATACGTATCTCAAGCATTGATAATTGGATCGATCATCTTTGAGCTTATATTTCCTTAAGTCTTGGGGACTATTTGAGGTTCATATTTTGTCATGGTTATTACACAAACTTGCTGACGCAAAGACATAAGAATCTGGATAATCAGAGAAATTCTAATTTAAATCTTTTGTTCTTGAGAGAAATTCTAATTCAGATATTTTGTTTTTGAAAGGGCGAAGACGAAATGGTATCTTTCAAGCAAATCCTTGCCACCTTTCCAGACGATTGCAGAGCTGCTCAAACCATTAATGACATTTCGCCCCATTTATGTTTTATATGCTTATTACATTTAGCCAACGAGCATGGATTAAGTATAAAAGGCTCTGACCACTTGAACGATCTCACTATTCACTTTGGTTGTCAAAATTAACGTAGAATACTTGTGAAGTTGTGTACCCCGTAGTTTTCTACATGTAATTTATCACTGTATGCACTTGGCTTTCCATTTGCTTCAACGGTTGTCATTGATGGTGCAATTTAACCAGAATATATTGCTGCGGAAATTTCCTTGCTTCCATTGCATTTCCTACTTCACTTCTTGTTTATGCTTGTTATTCTTTTTTTATCTGTTGAAGCCTAATGATTTAGAAAGGCTTAACAAAAGGCTATTAACATAAATGCTCAAATTAGTCATGAAATTTCTTTATCTCTTATACAATATTGATCGACAACAACAATCTCTTAAACATTCTAGTGACAAGTGACACGAGTAATCTAACTAATTGTTGTACCAAAATTTGAAACAGACCAGTTTGCTTGTTGCATAACCTTGCCAAAGGTTTTGGGTCATGATATCTTGGAGGGAAGGGAGAGTGACATTTGGGATTGGTTTGTATCTTTTCCATATACAGGAGGAAGTTTGAAGAAATGCGAGTGGAATATATAAAGGAAAAGCTTCTGGCTCAATGAATTCCAAGCTGCTGTCAAAGCAACTCGTTCAATAAGCATCAGATCTTTTATGAGCCTTGGACGGTACCACGGGATGTAACAATGTTGTCTCTCCATCCTCTTTGGCGAGCCCTAGTTTCCCATAATGCTGTTAGCCTCTTTTGTGAAGCTAATGTAGCTTCAGCTCTTTCCCTTGCTGCTTCACATGTTTCCATGCCTGAATTGCACTTGTCTGCTTCTTTCTGATATTGAGATGTCATCTTCTTTGCTTCTAGTAGAGATATGTCGGCACGCCGATGATTCTCCAAAGCTTCAGCTTCCCTCAGTTTCAGTTCCTCAGACAATAACTCTGCAAAATTCTTTTCTGTTTCCTCATTCATGCCAGAGTCATGTTTCACACAATCTGAAAAAAATAACATAGAGAAAACAGATTCTATGGTTACTAAAGAAATATAACATCTACATAAAAAACCAAATATAAACCAATAATGCTACCTATCTAGTGGCAATCACATCAATTCATTAGTTACATTTATTGTTAATACACAATCAGTTCAGGCTTAACAAACTTCCACATTTATGATGATGAGATTTGATTTGATCTAGAAATTCGAAAAAAATAAAATGGACAACTAAGAAGGTAAAATTTTGAGATTGATTGAATTGGAGCAAGCTGGATCATGCTAGTGGTGGTAGCAAGTAGTTCTTTTGCTCTTTTTTAGCACAGGTCTTGGGATTTTTTTTAAAAAGAAATTCTTTGATCAAAATTAAGTGCGATGATTAAAACAAATGCCAGAACAGAGTAACAAATTCTTGCAGGAGGATGAGGTTTTCTAAAATCTGTAATATGCAAGTGTAACCATTTTTAGCCATAATCCAAGTAAATTGTAAGCAAGACTCACCTCTAAAAGTGGTATTTTCGAGCTCTGCAAAGGAAATAAATCAAATTAAGAATCGGACTTAAAGATAACCCTTTGGACAGGAAACTAAAAGCAATGAATCTTTAACAGTAATAACCTTTAGAAGGCACACAAGCTTGTGCATTATGAATACAGGAAAACAAGTATAACTTGAAAGGAGAATACTGCCAGAAAGAAAAAGCAGAACAAAGCCAAAGGAAGACAACATGAAGTAAATAGAAATACTACTCCATCATGTACTACAAGTTTATGAGTTGAAGTAATGTTAGTATCAATGGCAATCCACACACAGAAAGTGACATGATAACTTGGGCAACATTGAATGAAAAGTGAAGGTAGATTGTGGAAATCTGAATGTTCTGTCTTCTCACGCAAGACCTCCAATCATTCACAGTTAGGTAAGGATTCCAATCTACACAGAACACAACAGAAAATTCTTTGCAATGTTTTCTTCTATTTCCAGTTTTTATTTTATTTTTACCTGGATACGATAATTCTCTTCCGATCCATAGTGACTTCATATCCAACTAGACTAACACTTAAGAGGTATTTGGGATTTCAACTAGGAATGGGTTAAGTAGCCCACCCAACGTTTGGGATGCGTTAAGAAAATTGGGTTAAAGGTTATTTTAACCCTTTGTTTTGCTATAGTAGCACTATTTACAACTTAGTGACTAAAGTAACCATCTCTCTCCATCTAACGTTCCGAATTACTTCACCAGTGGCGATCAACTCTAGCAATCACTCTGCACCACCAACTCCTATGCAAATCACCTACAGTGCCCAATTTCGATGACACCCAACTCCAACGACTACCTCCACGGCCAACTCCGACGATGAGCTTCATTGTCTACATATACAACTACCTCTAACAATCACTCTGGCGACCAGTTTATGAGTATTTTTATTTTAGACAGTTTCTATAGAAAACGTTTAAATGAAAATGACTATTTGAAAAACATTTTTTTCTAGTCAATCCAACCCAAGTGTATAGACGAGCTAGAGAATAAAATAAGACATCCCCCAAGGAATCTGATTTATACATTTTAATTCGATTCTTATAATAATAATAACATATTTTAGTATAAAGAAGTCAAACAGAGATTCCCTATACCACCATAAAGAATTCAATCTTAAAGAAATCAACAACACAAATACATAAACCCTAAACTCAGAAAAATTAATTTGCACCCGAAATACAACCTCCCTAAACCCATGCTAGAATAGTATGCACCCCAAACACAAACTATCTAGACCAGACTAAACTAATCCTCAAACACAAACTATTCAAATCCACAAACTATCGTAATTCTACATATTACAATAACCAATTCAAAGTCCCAAACAATACCTTAATCAATGTTAACATACATGAGTAACAGCAACATGATGATGTTTAAGTCCAATGATGAACAAATGAAGGCACATACAGGTATAAAATGTTAAAAGTCATTAATGGATAAAAGCATATAATTTATATGAAACAGAATGAGAATAACGGTGAAGGCAAAGACTAATTGCACTATTCATTGGTATGATGGAGTTTGGGATTACTCCTCAATCCTCATTGCAAGTGAAGTTTGAGATTCTTTTTTCCATATGTTTGGTAATGACGACTGTTCGCCATAGAATTGTCAGGGCTATGATCGAGGACTCCTCCTCAATTCGCCTTTTGGGAAGATTGGAGAGAGGCTGGTTTCGTTGGCTTGTTGGGGTGTGTGCAGTCATATGGGTTCTGTGGAGCGAGTGGAATAGTAGAGTGTTTAGGGGAGTTGAGAGAGATCACAGGGAGCTTGTTCGTTTTTATGTTTTCCCATGGGATTTGATTTCTGATTTCAGAGTTGGAGTCCCTCCCAATAAAGGGAGTTCCTCTCTTTTTGTGGGCTTTATGTCCGTGTATTCTTTCTTTCTTTTTTTCAATGAAAATCGTTATTTTGGTAAAAAAAAAAAAAAAAAAAAAAAAAAAAAAAAAAAAAAAAAAAAAAAGAATAAAAGACATATTGGGATCTATGATCATGCAGGATGGGGATTCCAGGTTAAGACCATTTTAGAGGAAGTAAGATGGTTTAGCGGCTAAACTACACTCAAATTGGCTTAAGCCAAATGGGTTCCATCAATGGCAGCGCAGTACATACAGCATAAAATGCTTGTTTATGGTATTTGGGACTAAATTCTTTATCCTCCATTATCATTGTCCTCAATGATCAAGGAGAAACAGAATCAAACAACTGAAGAATTATGAGTAAAAAGAAAAGGCAGCAGCCGTCTAAACTACAGGCAAAATGGACAACTCATGAGATCTAAGAATTTGGACCCAATCAAGCGGAAACAAACAGGATATAAATGAATTTGATCGTTTAAATCTGAAGGAAACATTGGCATTATCATATCAGTATTTAATTTCAGAAACAAACAAAACCAACCTTCAGTGAAGGCAAAGTCAGTGAGAGAAGAACAGTCACAAAAGCAAGGTGGGCAAGTTGAGAGAGAGGAAGAAGAGAAAGCGGCCAAGCCCTCCATGAAATGCCAGTAAAGAGGCGGACCCAGAATGTAAGCTGCTATACAAACAGCCATTAAACACAATCCCACCTTCGTCAGGCCCGGAGAGCACGAACCCACCGGCTTCACTGCCATTTTCAAGACCTTTGTGTAGTCCAGAAATGGAAAATGGGAACCAACCCGTTGGGGGAAGATAGGTTTATACTTAGTAGGGAAAGTGGAATAAAAATTAAACTTTGGATTAAATACTATGTTTGATTTATTTACCTTCAGCTTCATTTTATTGTAAAATAAATTTGGATACCTTGTAGTAGTCCGTACTAATTTTCAACATCTAAACTATTCCTTTCAACATTTCCAACACTTTTTATACTCTAATAATTCATCAAACTACATTTGAAAGCTTTAAAACATACAATTTCAATACAACAATAATACAACAAATTTTTTTTAAAAAAAACATAAACTTACAACACTATTTATACTAAATAAAATATATTACAAAAGAGCACACCTCTTTTGGAGCTACAAAGTTGCAATTTTTCACAGAAGAGTAAGAACCTCTCTTGATAGTAAACCTTTTAATGTTTTTTTTTTTTTTTTTATCATTAAACACGTGGTAACATGAATAGAGTTTCAAGAGTTAAATCTAAATTTTCCTTTAAAGTAGATGCTTTGGTAGAATAATAATGTAAAAAAAAACATAATTTTTGTATTTATTGACCATAATGATTAATGAGAGAGAACATGTAAACGTTTGGATAACATAGAAATAAAAAAGAGATTCATAAAAGGAAAAGTGGAGTTTGCTGCTTCCACAAAACGCACCGTTTTTCAAACCTTCAAGGCTCAAGCTATTACCGGAAAAAGCTGTGTTTCCTCCCCGTTTTGGAGAAAGTCGATTTTCATTTTCGAAATCCACAAAGAAGGAGAACTCACACAACCTGGAGATACTGCTCAAAAATCTATGGCGTACGAAATCCCTCGCGATCTGATCAAACAACTTCAGATCTCTCTTCGAAATGAGGCCAAAATCTCTTCCTACGACCCTCACCATCCCTCACTTCCAAATCTACCATCTTTCAATGAAACCATTGCTGAGCTTGATCCCTCTCCCCCTTATCTTCGCTGCAAACACTGTAAAGGAAGATTGCTTCGTGACTTGAAGTCCTTTATTTGCGTTTTCTGCGGCAGGGAACAGTACTCGGATGTCCCTCCCGATCCCATTAATTTCAACAATACCATTGCTTGTCGTTGGCTTCTCCAATCCTTGGACTTGGATGGATCGGTAGGCTCTTCTATTTCTTTAGGTTTTGTTTTTCTTCATTTTTTTTTTGCTAAGATTCGTGTAGTTATAGGGAAACATTAAGCATCACTTTCCGGTTTCCTACGTTGATCTAACGTAGGCGCAGGTGTTTGAAATGAGCTACTCGCTTGTCTCACTTAGGCAGATTGTGGTGAAAATTTTGTTGCTGATTCTAGAATTCAGTATTGGTTCTTATAGCCTAAAAGTTTGATGAAATTTTTGTTTCTAGTCGCGGAGAAATTTTTTTAGAAATTTTAACTGGGACTTGTAATCTTAATTCGAATGTTCGTGGTTGTGGCATTCGGGGAGCTTGTCTGTGAATTCAAGAATGTATCTGAAATGGGTAGTTTCTTATTTGATTCATACTCCTTGTGGCACTTGAGAGCCCGAAAATTTTTCTGCATTTTGGTCGATAGGATTAGATAATTGATTGATGTTATTGCATGCCTGGGATTACTTTGGGCAAATCCTTTGAAATGTATTTTGAATTCTTTGGCAGGAGATGGTGGGACCGATCGATTTGAAGGAATCAAAACGGGGAAAATCACCAGAGCAATTTCCCCTGACAGATCTTTTAGATTTGGAGATTAGATGGCCTGAATCTGAAAAGAAGGGGATCTCAGACGAGACTCCGGCTCCAAGTAAAAGTACATTGAATTTGGCTGGAATTGATCTGGGCAACTACTTCACTGAGGAAAATAATGACACTACTTCAAAGGCATCTGATGTGCCGCCACCACCGAGTAAACAAACTGTGGAGGATAATGCTGATCTTAGTTTGTTTGATAAGTTTCCATCTTTAGAGACGGCAACAAGGACCACTAAACATGAGAGTGATGATTCCTTTTCTGGTTGGGAGGCAAGCTTTCAGACTGCTAGTTCTGCAACTCCGCTTGATAATTCTAAATCAGTTGATCCGTTTGTTGTTTCTGGGGTCAATATTTCTTTGGAAACAACGTTTGGGGACCAAAACAAGTCTAGTAGTGGAGAAACAGAAGATACTAAAAATCCTTCTTCATCAACGACCAATGACTGGTTTCAACAACAAGATGATTTATGGAGTAGTTCTAATCACAAAACGATTCACATGCCAGATCAGGTTGAACAAACTGGAATTTTGATTGATGGTAGAACTACTGAAACTGCTAATTATTCTTCATCAGCAAGCGTTGATTGGTTTCAAGATGATCAGTTGCAAGGAGTGAGCCAAAAGAAACCTGATGATCAAAGTGCTTTTAAAGACGACGATTCAGCTGATGCTTGGGATGATTTTACTAGTTCAACTGGTGTGCAAGGCCCTTCTGATAATTCTAAGAAAGACATTGTGAATTACGTGCCAAAGGTGGACGAGATATCAGAAGTAGATTTCTTCAGCACAACGACCACAAAGGATAGTGATTTTAGAGACGTTTCTCAGCCAATTTCATTTGCAGAAGCATTCCCCAACCCAAATGGTACATCCGTAGAAAAAGCAATATGGCCGGATGCTTCTGATTTATCCAGGTGTGTACAAACTAATAAAATATTTTTGTAAAGCAATCACTTAGATTCTAAAAATACAACATTGGTTCAGTTGAAACCCATGGCTTGGAGGTTCCCTGTTTTCGTTCTTCCTTTGATGCTCACTAATATTGATTGATCTTCAAGGCTGTTTTAGTTTCAGATTCTTCATTATTCATTACTTCATTCTCAAACTTTATTTATATGTTATTCTTATGCTTTATGGAAACTAACAGACATTTTTCCTTGCATTTACATTTTTCATGTTGTAGGATGAGTGAAGAGAATGGAAAAACTAGAGAAAATTCTGATGCTGCGCAGCATCAGGCTGCATCAGGTCCTAGTTCAAGTACAGATGATGCACAGATGATGATGGAGAAGATGCACGATCTATCTTTTATGCTCGAAAGCAAGCTTTCAATCCCCCCAAAGTGATGCATCTTTAGTTCTTCTAAAGAAGCATTTTGCCACTGAGCTTTTCTTGCATTTATCTTTCCCTCTTTCCTTTTATATCTATAACAGCTTAGTGTTAGTTTAGTTCTTACGGATTGCATTCTTTGATTTTATAAAATGGCCATATGCCGTTAAAATCCATTGCATATACATAACTAACATTCCGCACATTCAAATGACTGACGTACTGTTTTGAAACTTACACACTATTGCACCAAAAACTTAGGTACTAGATGACAATATTATTCACTGACCAAAGCTGAAACTGTTACACAAGTAGACAAACCCTTGAGTCCGCAGGTGACTCTTCAAATAGTGTGGAGGGGATTTCAATATCTGTCATAAAAGTGTATCAACCCCTCCACAAAGATGATCGTAAGCATAAAACTATCCTAGCTTGAATACAAAATCTAAGTAACTGACTGAATGTTATTTATTTCACTTTGTTGTCTCTTGACACAAGTACACAAACAAGAATGCCAAAACACTGGATTTGAATAAGGTTGGCCATGGAAGCCCATAGTTACCCTTTGCAAACATCCCCTTCAAAAATGACCAGAAGGACAAAATCGTCCACAGACTGCACATCACCTCCGCCACTCCAAATTCACGAACACTTCCCTGCATTTGCAAGAAGCCAATATAAAGTGCTGCCAGTTGAATCATCAAAATGGTTGTGACTGGCACAAACAATGGGGATTCATCAAACGTTAACCGACCCAAATCTCCATCATCACTCTTTATGTCATCACTAGAAGAAGATGACTCTTTTTTTGTTATTTCAAACACAGTCTCTGATATTCCAAAAATCTTGAAGATGACAGCCACAATTCCAAGCAAGGAACTGGACATTTTCTGAATCTTCTCCATTCTCAGGTTATTCCACCAGGCTCTTACAGATTGGCCCGTTTTGAAGTAGTCTAACAACATTCGAAGCTTGAGAAGGACAAAAAGGAGAAGAGGTACGCATATTACTGGTTCTTGTACCTGCAATTGCATTGAGAAATCCTTAGCTTAGCTGTTTAACTAGTTGAATATCTGTGATTATTTAGATTATGTAGGTAGGGATTGTATTCTATCTTACCTTGGGCAAAAAATGAGAGTTGGAAATTAGACAAAATGCTGGTAGAGTAGCGTAACATATCTCCCAAATAGCACCAAAGCCTATCAGATACGCCCACATATACATGAGACGTTGCCTAAACTGGAGCTTATCAGAGAGAGCAGTGAGAATGGGGGAGTTTTTGCTGATTAGAATTTCAAGTAGTCCTGTCATTGCTCTCTTGTGATGGTTTAATGGAACTGGGCCTCCCAGGGGAGCACATCCTAGGAATGCTGGTGGAGTTGGTGTTATGTATGCAGATTTCCATCCCTTTTTATGGATCTCCATCCCAGTCAGCACATCCTCCACTATAGATCCATATTTCCAACCAACCTAAAGGTTCCATCGCCAATTTTGAGTTAACCCAACTAGGTATAAGTATTCAAATATTTGACTTTGTAGTCCAGAATATAATACTTAACCAATTCAGCTAGGAAACATTTTAGTACTACCGTAGTAACTACTACTTTTATCTGTCATTTCACACATTATTCTTAACTATTATTATCATGACAAGCAAGGAGAGGAAATGGTATAGAAAATTCGATTTTGCTATTATAGTGTACTAGAAAAATTTTCCATTGAGCTATACTTGAAATTTAGGAGACAAATTTGAGATAAACTTAAAAGAATCCCTAAGGATTTCATAGGTCTGTCCTTCCTTTGCTTTGCGTTTTTCAACTAGATTGTGTGTAGCATCCTCTGAGATAGCTCACAAAAAATTAGAGGTTGGATAATATAAAAGGTTGAGATTTTTGTAGATGACTCAATTCCTGAGACATAAAAGCGGAACGACACAATCCTAAAAAACAATTGAAAACTAGTATTTCGGTTATGTCACAAAGCCATACAACACCACACGAAATGCATTATCACGTTAGAGATTTCTCACCTATCACAAATAGTCAGAGTCCTAATGTAATATTCATTTTTAATTATGGATTGGCTAATTGTCATTTTCAATATTTTGTAAGGACTCCAACTATTTTTCAATAGGAGGGACATCCCTAATACAATAGTGTTCGTGATGCAACAAAATGTTAGTTTTTACTTGTTTTTTAGGATTGGATTGTTTCACCCTAACACTGCAACAATGGGTCATCACATAAATGTATGTTTGATTGAGTGATTTTGAAAATGGTTAAAGTCATTGTTGTTATTATTATAAATACATTTTAAAACACACTCAAAACACAAAGCATAAATGCTTGTGAGTGATTTTAAAAAAAATTAAATCACTTTTAAACATTATTCTATCCCGACGTATTTACCACTTTTGGCACTAAGATCGGATAATTAATCCTTACGACAATCAATAAAAAAAGTATTATTTAAAATCAAACCTTGGATCCCCAAGCATTATTGTGTTCATAATCAGCAGTAGCAACTTCATATGTTGATTTGATTGAATTGGATAGGCAATTGGAATCATCTGCAAAGCTTCTTAAACTTCGAATGGCTGATTTTACAAAATCTTTTGAATTTCCAAATGTCTTATATAACTTTTCTTCATTATATTTCGCTGCAAAAAAAAATTTGAAATAATGAATTGTGTAAACACAACAAGAAATACTTCTATATTTTTAATTTTGATCCAAACAAAATTGAATTATTGCAGCTAATTCTATTTTGTTTTTCAAATTTATATTGGTTTCTGATCGTTATTTGGTAAAATTATTTGTCTTCCATAGGACATATTAAAGTTAAATTTTAACAACTATTTTCTCTTTTAGTTTTTAAAATTAGTATGAATTTTGCAAACATGTTTAAGAAGCAGTGATAAGGCAAGAAAACTATAGGGAGAAAACAAGATCTATAAAATGAATCATTTTCTTTATGGTAATAAAGTTGATTACCATCAATAATGTTAGCTTCTTTTGGTGATTGACCATACAAGACTTTTCGTCTATGAATGCATCCTGTTCCTATATACATAGGCCCTTGAACTCCTGCCTGTCCATGAATCAGGATCTGCCAACAATAAAAGAAAAAAGAAACATTTTAAAAGTAGATAAACTAAATTGTTACTCAATGAAATATTAAAGAAAAAAAAAACCAGTTTAACTCTTAAATACAAATTAGAAAAAAAAAAAAAAGTATTTAAAAAGCATTTGTTTTATATAAAGAAGAAAAAGTTCACCTGCATGGTGACGATCCATTGGTTTCCAAAGGGATCGTCTTTGAGTCCATTGTAAAAGGTTTGAGGAAATTGAACAAATGCATACTCTTTATCGATGGTTGGATGTAGGAAGAGACACATTGCTTGTAAAAGTACATCGGGATTATTAACGAACATGTCGCAATCAAGATTCAACATATAAGGAGCATTCGTCATTACTCCAGAAACCCTGGTCTACATAGCAAAAATATAAATAACAATTAATTAATTTGAGAGTATGGAGTATGATATTATATAAAGAAATGATTTAGGATAAAGAAGAAATTGAGGAAATTATTATTACCAAAACATTCATGGCACCAGCTTTGTAATGGTGTGGAATTTGGGGGTTTTTCTCTCTAGATACATAAATTAAAGTAGGCACTTCATCCCTAACCCCTTCCTTATTCTCCCATATGACCTGCCAATACACACAAATGTTACGATTGACACATTATAAAACTCAGCATGCCTATTTTTCTCATCAAAAAAGAAGAAGAAAAAAAAAAAACTCAACTTACCTACAATAAGATTAATTTTTGTTCTAACATGTAACATGTTTATCCGTACAAATATTTAAAAAGATGAGAATTTAATGAAACATATACCATAGTTTTCTTAGGAAATTCTATATATAAAACTCACACATTTATATTTGTCGTATTATATGATCAACACACTAATCATACAACTTTTTTTTGTGAATCTCTTCTTTTTGTTTTTTACTTGATTTCGTTTCTCGGAACATGCGTGCATTCTACCAAATTAAATACTTATATGTATCACTCCTTCACAATATAATTAAAATGATATACATTATAATCTTATATGATATATTGTGCCCTATAATATGAAATTGTGAACTCACTACGACTGGGTGCGATACATACAAGTTTATACGTTCAACTTCATTTCCTTATTGAACAAAAAAAAGAGAGAGAATGAAAAAGAACATGTTTCACACACATAGTCAAAGGGTCACTTTTAAACCCAATGTAATTGTTTTGGGTTGTAAGTTTTTTCAAATTAAACAACCATTTCTTAGAAACAAATCCAACCCAATCCAAATCAAACAAGTTGGATTATATTGATCAACTTTTTAGAATTTGCTTTTGAAAGAGCCTTAATATATATAAATTTACATTACCTTGACGATAGGAGGATGATTCTTTGGCTTAGCGTTAGAGAAATCCGCCAACTCGCCCTTAAGCTCACAACCATATGTTATAGTTTTGGCAGCTTCCTCAATCTTTTCTCGTAGCTCTTCGTACTCATCCTTAATATAATAATACATTTATATATATTATTATTACACACAAACATCATATATGTTATCAAAAAAAACGTAAGAAGATCGATCAAAGAAATAAAATGATATAATAATTAGTTTACCTTGATTTTGGTCCAGTCATGGTGAAACTGGGTTGATTCATTAGAAGATAAATGGGTAGTAGAGAAATATCTAAAAGGAGCCCTAACTTGGACCTTATATTTTTTGCAAAATGGTAACCAAATCTTGGCAAAATTAAGAGCTTGACAAAGGGAATAAAACGTGAGTGGTGAACATGCGTCGTCGGAGACGTAACAAGCTACTTTGTTAGCCGGATACTCCATCGCTAACGCAGATAGCACCGTGTTTATCGTTATTATCGGCGGTTCTAGCATCGGATCCGCCGTTGTCACGAATATGTCCACCGGAGGAACCTCCTCCACTCTGGTTTTTTTTGGTTTCCATAATCATTAACCAACATTCATATAAAATCAAACTATTCAGTAATTAATGAATTTCATCTGGAAAAGTCCTTACCGTTTGAGAAGGCGTTGTGGATAAGTTTGGTAACGGACAGGTGTCCAATTGCAATTGAGAGTGAGAAGCCAATTGAAAGTGAACCAAAGCTCGCAGAGAAAGGCAATGGCAAAGAGGCAGCTGAATCCATGGCTGCTCAACAAGAAAAGACGGTATCCCAACAATGAAATGAGAAGAAAGAAAATGGTTATATCAATAAATCTTTTCAAACCATTTTCAATTCTAACTCTTTTGAACAAAGGAGAAGTGTTAGATTTGAGCATTTCCATTTGGAAATGACAAATAATGAAAGAGAAAAAAAGGGTTAAAAGACAAAGGCCAATATCGTGTATTGCTTAAATGTCATGCTTTTCTGCTCTATTTATAATGCTATAAATCTTTTAAATAATAATAAACCATTTTTTTTTAAAACAATATTTTTATTTAAATCAAAGTATGTTTATTTCTATTCTTATGATTACACAAAAACAAAATAATGATAATGTATTTACCTAATATATATTATTGGTTAACATATATACATCTGCCATTCAAAAGTAGGTTAGAGGAGTTTGCATCGACCATTAAAAAGCAGATTAGGAGTTTGAATCAACCATTAAAAAGTAGATCAAAAGTTTGAATCTCTTATAGTTTGAAAGGAATTATTGTTTCGTATAAAATAAACATCAACTTTTTTATATATATAATTTATATTTGGTTAGGAAAAAACACTACAAATTTGGCCTTTATTGATGGACAAAAAATATGGTAAAAAGAAAATGAAAAACTTTCATGAGTTATTACATAACATTATACATCAAATTGATAATTACATCAATTAAAACCTTAAATTGGATAAGTGAATCAATTTAGATCGCTTTTATATTATTGGTTGAGTTTTAAAATCTTTTGATACATATATGAATTTGTATAATACATGTATAGACCACCACCTATCTTTCGAAATTCAACACTGAAAAATGGATGTTTTGAACCATATTTTTTTGTATATGGTAGCTAAGTAAGTTTGATCGTTCATCTAATACTCAAATTAGCATAGGAACAGTTACAAATATAACAATTAAATTCACATATATTATTTAGTGACAAATTTTTAATAATTGTAATAAAAAATAAGAGAGGATAATGTGGGGATAAAAGATAAAGGTGTTTTGATTTAATAATAAACTGACGAGAAATGAGAAAGGACTGTTTACATCAACCATTTGAAAATTCCAACATCTCTTATTTGATACCCAAGAAAGAAAGATTACAAATTCAAATACATTGAATTCCACAAGAGTTCTCTCTTCTGCCCACCTTTTCATTTTCTTGGGGACCATATCCCCATGATATTGATGTTTCTTTTTCTGATTCCTTGATGTCCAAGAGAAGTGTTAGATTTTGCTTTGAACATCAAATATCTATATTTTCTATTTCTTTTTTCATTCTTTTAAATTTTATGCTCACTTACTTTTTAGTACAATAGGCAGTGAAGTAATTTTTTCTCTCATTTTAGAGCAAATATGTGTTTCAACTCAATTTAACTGGTTAGACTTTAAAATTAACATTATTTCAAAATACATATTTTAACTCACCTCTCATTTGATTTTTTATTTTATTAAATTAAGTTCATTTTTAGTAAAAAAAAATTGATAACAGAATAGTTAAATTGAAATATATACATGTGACATACTTGATAATAGAATTACATGTTGATCACATGTGTTGCTATGGTTATGTATTTTTCAAGTCATTTTTGTTTAATGATTTGTCATCATAAAGAATGGGACACTATTGGTTTTTGGCCCTTAATCAAAATTAATTAATTAATGTTATGATGATCATAAATCTAAATTTTTTTATTGATAATTTTATTATTTTGAATAGTCCATAACGTAGAGCTTGGAACAATGATTCTTATGCCTCTTGAATCACCCAAATCAAAGTTTAAATGAAGAAAACATTGCTAAAAAAACCTAACGGAAAAATACTCGAGATAGTGATGTGGCGGCCAAATAATTAAATTGAACCAATTAGATAAAAGCCACTTGGAGCAATGAAAGACTAACACATGTTTTGTTTTTGTTTTTTTTTATTAACTTTTAAAGTAAAATATAATATCATTATTTATCTTTGTGCTAACGGCTAGTTTGTAAAAAATGGTGAACTTGTTTTTTTGGGCTTTAAAAATAAATTATTTTAAAAAGAATATATTATTATATTATTATTTGGGTTTGTGTCTAACAACTGATTGAATTTAAATCTCAACCATTCAATTTTTTTTTACTTATATCCAATGACTCAAAATGATTTTGGATTTTAATATCTTTCCTCTCCTTTTAAATACTTCACTTTATCCCAAATTTTTAATAACAGTTGTTTAACTTTACATTCCTAAAAAATTGCAAAAGTCACAATTGCTATATTCTCTCTAAACTTGCAATTTTCATTCGTTTCATCTTATCATTGAGAGAATTCTTATGGGATTGTGAGGATTGTTTACTGTGAGCTCAAAATTGTATACTCAATCTTTTTAGAGAGTTTTCTTTTGTGTGATTTAAAGCTTCAACATATTATTGTGACGGTTGGATCCTAACAAGTAGAGGTTTTGTCTAATTCGTGGAAAGTGTCAAAAGAAGCACTACAAGAAAATAGAGATCTTTTGATGCACAAAGGCACGAGAGATATATGAAAAAGCATCGAAAAATCCTTTTTTGACGCATCGGAGAAAATGAGTCGGTAAAGGATCTCTCGACGCACAAATATAGCGTCGGGAGATCCCTTGACATCTTCCGATGCACAAAATAAAGTGTTGACAGATGTCAAGGGATTCCTGGCGCTATATTTGTGCGTTGGAAGATCTTCTATTTATTTTGCAAAACGGAGAACGAGATATAAGCAAATGAATGGAAAAATTAGCAAAGCTAAGGCAAAATTAGAAGTAGGATTTAGGATTTTAGAGCCAAAAACTAACTTAAATAAATAACTAACCGAAAAAGATAGGGGAGGCAGTAGCATTGGAAGAGAGAGCCGAGAACATAAAGAACAATAACAATAAACAAAATTTACACAATCAACAACAAATCCACAAGAAAATGAACATAGTTTAAACATTATTGATACAAAATAATTATATATCGATGGGTTGTTGGCAACGACAAGTGAAAAAAAGGAAAAAAATTATAAAGAAAAAAAGGAAGAACAAGATTGGCTTACCGTCGGCGAAGGGTGGCGATGAAATTGAAGATCGTATGATAGAGTTTGACGACAAAGACCGGACGATGGATGGCGATGAGAATCTTCTTCCTTGTTTGGAAGTCCAAAATCTCTCTCTCTCTCTCTCTCGCTTTTTAGCTGCCTTTCAGATCTTAAACATGAATTTTAAAGGGGAACTCCCACACCAAACCCGACGCTATTACACATGGCGTCGAGAGAAGTTAAATATAATAAAAAAAATTATAAACTTTTTCCGACGTCGTTATGCATGACGTCAAAAGAAGTTAAATATAATAAAAATTATAAACTTTTTCTGACACCATGCATAACCACATTGGGAAAAGTTAAATATATTAAAAAAATTATAAACTTCTCCTGACGTTGTTATGCATGGCATCAGAAGAAGTTAAATATAATAAAAATATTATAAATATTTTCAGATGCCATGCATAATGGCATCAGAAAAAGTTAAATATATTAAAAAAAATTGTCAACCTTTCTCGACGGAGTTTCTACGACATCGGGAGAAGCTTTTTTTTTCTTATGTTACTTATCCCAGCGTCCGTGTTGTACGTCAGGAAATACATATTTTCTTGTAGTGAAGGTTTTCAATCAAAATTTCAAGAGGTTCTTAGGAAAGTGGATGTAGGTTGAGTTTGATTGAGCCACTATAAAATTGCAATGTCCTTCTCTAACTTTTTTTTATAATTATTTTTCATTTAATTTTAGTTGCATATTCTTGTTGTTGGTTGAGATTGATTGTGTATACTCTATTACATACTTTTTATGAATCTTGTTATTTAACATATATTAGCTCAAGCTTTTTTATTTAATTTAAAAATGATCTAGTTAGTTTAAGTTGGGCATTTTTAATAAAAAGTTTAATTAAATCATATTCACCCATCTAGAGTTGCTGTCAAGCCTCGCCCTAAAGTCACTCTATGCGACCAAGTGGAGATGTGACTGCCTAGACATTCTATGTGAGAGCTAGCCTCTCCATGAGACAACACACAGAACACCTAGTAAGCGAATTAAATTCAACCAACAAGCTTAAATGTGGAATATGAACTTAAATGAAACAAAAAGACTTTATTGATATTTAGATAATAGAGTACATTCAAAAGTTTGTGCATAGTTCCCTTCAAAAGAACTATACACGAACTAAAATGACATTTGGACTCTTCTCGCCTAGCTTCTACATGTTATGCTAGTTGACAGTGATCACTACCAAAATGTAGCGATCTTGAATGGCACAGTAAGCGATCAAGGCTGTAAGATCAACATTGGATGTCATTTGACACCTTTAATATATAAATCATTTTTTGCCTTAACACGTTATAATTAATTCGACAATTCATGCAAAAAAAATACTTTGTTTCAATAATACAATATGAGGCTTAAAGCAATTCATTTCAATGTGTTAGGTGATTAACACAATTCAAATCTTATCATCAAACGTTTACAGGTCATATGGAAAATCATTTCCTTTTAAACCAAACATAAGGCTCATATAGTGTAGAAACACATTCATCATTCATCTTATAATCACAATGCAAAATCATTATGTTTATTTAATTACATCTTTGTACCATTTCCTCAGCTCAAGCATTTACCACACTATTTTGCTAAGTTGCAGCTATGCGTTGAATGTGATGTAGTCTCAACGCATTTAGCAAGTTTCATCAATTCTGTTACACATAATGTGTCTTCCAATGCCAGATCACACAGTAAGTATGGGGTATTCTATTCTAGATCATACTGCAAGAATAAAGCATCTTATTCAAGATCACACAACAAAGACCCATACTAGATCACACAACAAAGACGAGACATTCTCATCACATAGGAACTACTCACATCAACATTTGCAGCACCTACCCATCGTTAGCACTCGTCCGTACATGAAGGTGGAACACTTCAATAAATTCATGAATCCTTGCAATTCAACTATCAAACCCAGTCACAATATGTATCTCTCTTCTTCTTCTTCTTTTTTTTTTGTTTCAGTTTTATACAATGAATTTCTTATTGATTAAAAAAAACTCACTATTAAACTGTTTCTAACAAAAAATTTAGCCACTCTATAATTGATGGCTTGTGAGGTAATGTGAAGTGATCCCCTGTTGAAAAGGACTTAACAAAATAAATTATCAATTAAAGTGAACTCTTTAAAGAGTTAAGTACAAAAGTCACTATTCCTCTTTTATTTCTGCCTTGTGAATAACAATCTCCACCTTGAGTTTTGACTTCTCTTTCAATGATTTTCCTTTTCTTCTTTATCTGTTTTGCCAGTATGCAACCTTGAACATCTATAGACAGAGCTCAAGTTTCTATCATGTCATTATTTTCGTCAACATATCAGCTGCATTTTCCTATATCTTTACTTTTCTGATTTTAATTTCTCCTTCTTCTATGATCTCTCTTATGAAGTAAAACTTTATACCCAAATTTTTAGGAAATTTCTATTAATTATCTTCAATCACTTGGGTGTTATCTTGAGGATTGGAGCTACAAATTTAATTATTGGGTTAAGATAATTCATGTTGGAATTTATCAAATTTTAAAATAATTGACTTATTCAAGAAGATTTAGTTAATTAAAAGAATTGATGATTTCAGTTGATTTGGGATCTTGATAAAAAAAAAAGTTGATTTTGGTGAAATTGGAATTTATTAAGTATATGTATATGAATATATATATTTGATTTAGAATTTGGATTTTTGGTAGAATATGATTAATTATTTGGTTTTGTATAAATAATTAATATGCAAATGTCAAGTTAACCAAATATTGGAATACAACTATAATTGTTGGAAAATAAGATAATTAATGAGGAGAGAGATGATTGGTTTGATTGTGTTGGGATTTATGTCCTAAAACTAATAGTTTGTAGTTTAAATTGTATTATATTCAATAAAGTTGTTATTGAGAACTTATTAGTAAAAATAGAATATTATAATCTTGAATCCAATAAACTAAGGTCCCGAGGCTATGTAGTGTAGAGACATAAAAGTGGATCAAGTTCGAGTATATAACCTAAATGGTTTATAGTATATATATAAATAAGGTTGGGAGCCTTATTTTGAGGACACTATGGATGCGACTCACTTTGTAGTTAGTATAAACGATGTGATACTGAATCGTTCATGTAGAGACAAGGAAGTGAGGGCATTCTATTAAAGAGTTTACATAAGACTGGAACCATGAAATAGTCACTTTTAAGTTATAACATCGTTGATTGTATAAATTAAAACTGACTATTTCGATTATGATGACCTAGGTAACTTAATCTCAATTTTAAGTTAACTATGAACTTTTGTTCAAACGAAATTATTCTTAGATCTACATAGTTGAGAGCAGCTCAATAGCGCTGGCCCAATAAGCCTCCTATTTCATGGAGTAAGATGGAGTGGATGGCAAGAGACATAAGGTGCCAAGATAAAATTCACTCATGCCCGCTTTAGGAATAGTAGATAGGTTGTTTCCTGAAAAACTGAATCCAAGTCTTGAATAAGTGGCCCCACCCTATCATTAGCTTGAGAGGGATTCAGTTTATAGGTTAGACTTTAAACCAATTGTTCAATAGTGGAATAATGAGACTTAAAGAGCAAGATGTAGTCTTGAGGGTAAAATGATATTTTAACCCATTTGAGGTTACGAACAACCTGTGAAGGATTAACTTACCAATTATGGTAATATCAAATGGACACAATATATCTATAGTGGGGGGAGTGCAACTACTGGACTTTAGTGGAATGATCCATTAGTTAATGAATGTTGATTAGCTCAGTCTAAAAAGGTTTAGCCAGTTAATTCCGAATCGTTAGAGCCCATGATCTATATGTCCATTAGGCTCCCCTGCTAGCTCATATGGAATTAACTTAAAACAATATGTTGGATTAATTCGAATAAGGTAAAGAGAGAGAAATCGATGCATATTTGTTATATAGCTGTCTGTTATCAGTTTGATATAGAGTTTTATGTTTAAATGTGATTTAAATATTAAAGATATGAATGCTGATTTATATTCGAAAGCTCTAAATTGATGAAAATGGTTAAAGTTGAAAAAAGTCAAAATGTTGACCTTTAACTTGAAAAAGTCAAAGTTAAACTTTGACTTGAATGGTCAAATGACCATATTGCCCTTGGACTAAAGTTAATGGAAAAATCCAACATTTTATTGGATAATCCCACTAACACTTAATTAGTGGGATAAGTGGTTACATAAGACGTAAACACCTAACCCACTAAGTTCCATTAATGGTTAGTGGAATTTAGGTGTTCAGATTTTATGAACAAATTACATGCATTTTTTCATGTAATTTGGTTATAAATAGGGTTCATTTCTTTTTACTTAAAAACTTTTACTACTTTTGGTTTTTTTACTTTAATTTTTTTTATACCAAATATTTCTCTCTCAAATCTCAACCCTAATTAATCTCTCCTCCAATTTTCATATCTCTCTTAGTTTTCTTCACTTATTGGGTCCCACAACTCAGTTCTAAGTCTGGAGTATAGCGGATCAACAATAGTAAATTTTGGATTCTATCACTGATAGTCTTCTATCACTATAGCATATCAATGACTATCAATGATAGAATTTGTTATAAGTTGTAAATATTTTGTAAAATCTATTATTTTTAAAAATTCCCCTTAAATATATTGTAAAAGATAACTATACCCGTATCACAATGTAATATAAACCCCAATATATTTCAACATATTATATATATATATATATATATAAAAGCATATATACCATAAAATGTGTATAGAAGAAAGAATTACTCATTCTCTATAAGGGGCATTTTTAAAAATAACAAAATAAATTAAAATATTTATAAGCTATAACAAAATTTTTAGATCCTATCAATGATACTTAGTGATACACTTTTACTACTGCTATCAATGTCATTGATAGAAGAATATTACTGGCTATCAAATATTTGTTGCAGATAGAATATGAAATTTTGCTATAACTTATAAATATTTTGTCAAATTTTGACAATTTCTCTTTTCGATATATATATATATTTATTTTCGTAGATATGTTAATGATGAAGTGAGAAATACATTTATTATGAGAAGATAAATACAAATATTTCTAATATATTTAAATTCATTTTCTACATTTATGCATGGAGTAGAGAGAATAATATATATATACACACACACACATGGACGTGAGATCAAAACTTAAATTGTAAATAGCCACTGACATTAGTGAAAAATCAATAGACTTTTTTTTAAAAAAAAAGTAAAAGGAAGAAATGTTCACCCATTAATATAATGTAACTCATGTCTTAAATTTAGTTTGAGTGAATTGAAAATAAATTTGGTTGAAAAAATATAAATTATATAAAAGGAAAAAAAAAAAGGGAGAAGAAAGTAAGATGAGTTGGGAAATAAGTGAAAAACAAAAATACAAAATTATTAAAAATAAAAGAGAGATAAAGTTTTAAGTTTGTTTGGGTTGAAAAACAGCAAATTTGTTCCCCTCATTCTCATTGTTTCTCAAAAGTTCCCAATAAATCCAATTAACCTCATTGTTAATGTGATTTATGTTGAAAGCCATAAAAATAAATGATTAGAATACTTTAAACGTAATCAAATTTGATTCAGACCACTCCTCCCAAGAACGTCAAACCCTGATTCCATTTGATTGGACCAAACCAATTAATTAATTACAAAATAGATAAAAGAAGAAAAAGGTGTAAAACAAAAGATTGAATATGGATGGGATGCTGCAGGCTGCATGTGGTTTGGTTTGATAACTTCTTTTTTGGGGTCAATGGTCATGTGGCCTCCATATCAAACTTAATACTCATTTTTATATTGGTTTTCCAAAAGGTGTTAATTATAATTATGGTAAGAAAATCTCATGATATAACCTTATTACATACAATACTCAACCAATAAAGTTACTAAAAAACTAACGTTTAAATGAAAATAAATTTTTTGAAAAACCTTTTCCTAAGTCATTCTAAATACCTGCTAGTTTAACTATAATAATATTTTTTTTATATAAATACACTCTCATTCTTCTTCTTCTTCTCTCTTTTTTAATGACTAAGTGAGTGATAGATATAGAAAATACTTTTTTAGGAAATACAACAACTCAAACATAATAATAATAATATCAAAGCCAATACACAAGCATAAATATATATTTATGTGTGTGTATATATATGTCCATCAATTTATGAACACAAACTTTTATCGCATCAATACGGTCACAGCCAAGTAGGTCCTCCTTTTCCAATATAAAGCCAAATAATCACCACCCTCCCAATATTAAGGTCCCTCTTTTAAGTTCCCTTTATTTACTATCAATATTTTCTAGTTTATTATTTTTTAAATAAATTTTAAAATTTAATCTTTATTTTAACTTTTTTATTTAGACCCCTAGGCCTAATAGCTAAAGCTAACAACTACCATCGGTCCAAATAAGTCTATTGCAACCAAACTTAGTCAAATAATAGGCATAAACATAACATGCAACATCATTCCAAAAACTTTATAATTACATATTTAGTCAAATAAGTAAATCAACACAATTTCAATTAAACCCTCACATAAACCTATCAATGCATTTTAATTTTGTGCATAATCGTCTGTCAATCCATACGGTACAACTTTAATCTTAAATCGAATGTTCAGTAGTAGAAATCCCCTCAAAATATAATTAAACTCCTTTACAAAATTCCTTGATGCAAATTAAACCACAAATTAACCTAACATAAGAAAAGTAATTAATTATTTCACTTAATAAAATTATCAATTATGCCTAACACGGTAATTCATGATAGGCATGAAAACAATCATCATACTTTCCACGGTAAGCATTCTAAGTAAACATGGGTTACACAAATCATTGACTTTTACCCATTCCAGAGTGGCCTTCGACCAAACCAATGGTAACTCATAACTAAGCCAATAGTTACTCATTACAATTATTACATTAACCGCTATAAGCTATTCAAATAACTCCTCATATCAGTTATCACATAAACCCATAAGCTAAGCAAATAATTCATCAGTAATAGACTCGTAGTAAACCATCACATTCTAATTCACAACAATACCACATCAGTAATCCATAATAGGCATGTAAACAATAATCATACAGCAAGCATAAACAATTCCCACAGTAAACAACTTAGTCTAATTCAATGACCCTTCACAATTTAAGGTAATCTTAGGCTATACAGATAATTTACCATCATAAACATATCATAGACTATGCATATAGCTGTATCACTATTATCACACAGTAATCCAACCCTTAATCGAGGATCTAGTAGTAAAACCCTTAGCTTAGGTTATGTTAAATTTCTTGGTGCAAACGAAACCGCGCAATTCCACGTATGCATAAAATCAAAATTAAATAACAATTTTTGGTTGAAAATTCCTCTTAGCCTTGATGGAAAAATTCACCACTTAAATCCTTGCCAAAGGAAGTTTCCAAAGACATGCAACCAAAATTAATTTCAATAATAAATTTAATTTAAAGTCTCAATTAATCTTTAATAGGTATTAAAATTCCAATAAAGGCCCAAAACACTCACTATTCTTAACCATGGTGAGCGACGATGGCAGAAATCGGTCCAGACAAGGTTGGACGAAGAAGAAAGTGGCATTGGAGAACACGAAAGAAGTGAGGAGAAAGAGTCAGTAGTTGGGGTAACTCGAGGAGGAAGATGTATAAGTTTTATCTTTTCAGATACAATTAATACACAAATCCTAATTTACAGCAAAATAATAATAAAATTAATAATACTTTATTATTATTTAATTCATTTTGACGTTTAAATAACATATATAATAAATATATATATCTATAGTATATATAAAAGTATATATAAAAGTATAGATGAGGAGAAACTTTTTGTTTCCAATTTTGTCATTCTTTTTAGTAGATTTGTTTGTTTCTTACTTGGGTTTTATTGTAATTTAATTTTTATTTATTTTTAAATTTAAAATTGATTATTAATAAATACTTGGATATTAATAATTTTAACTTTTTCTCTCCAATTAATTATATCATCCCAATTTTATCATTCTTTTTAGTAGATTTGTTTGTTTCTTACTTGAGATTTATTGTAATTTTTTTTTTAAATTTAAAATTAATTATTAATAAATACTTGGATATTAATAATTTTAACTTTTTATCTTCAATTAATTATATCATTAAAATTTTTCTAAAACCATTCACATCCATTTATCTCCCACCTATTCATATTCCACATTCTCTCATATTAACTATTTTGTAATTATTTCAACATTTCAAATTCTTTTCCATTTTCAAATCTTTGGGTATAAATATCTAATTCTTTTTCTTTTCTTTGCATGTTCACAACAAAAAGTTAAAGGTGTGAATAAATTAGTATTCCAACAAGTTTAAATGAAGATTTAATTTGTGAGCCAATGCTGCTACAAAAATGTCCACAAACCTTCATCATATTTTTGTGATGCCTAAGAGCAACCAATCAACCCAATAAAAAAGATGTAGAGAAATTGATGAGAATTCAAAGATGAAGAATGAAAAAGTGAGAGACTAAAGAGAGAACGGTTAGAAATGTCATTTTTAAAAAATAACAAAGTGACATGCGGATGCCAAAGAACTATTTTTCAGTTTTTAATTATTATTTTGTAATTAAGTATGCTTTTGATGTAAAGATGTAAAATGTGCTTACCACAATAGTATATCATGGATCTTATAATTGAAGGATCGAATGAAAAAAATCGTTTTCTCTATTTGTATTATCTCAATAATATATTTGTATTTTAAAAAATAACTAATTATAATTCTTGGAAAATTTGTTGAATGATTATATTTCTGGAATATATTAGAAATACATAAAATATATAAAATTAGCACAAAT
The DNA here is from genome assembly GCA_025688845.1 of Cucumis hystrix. Taxonomy (NCBI): domain Eukaryota; kingdom Viridiplantae; phylum Streptophyta; class Magnoliopsida; order Cucurbitales; family Cucurbitaceae; genus Cucumis; species Cucumis hystrix. Next base: position 7,657,519 of record CM046893.1, on the reverse strand, counting down.
ATTCAAATAATAATAAGTCAATGTCGATATCCAAAATTCTAATTTATTTAAGCATTCGATATGTAATTGATACATATAAAAAAAAAAAACCTACTAATTGATCTAAAATTAGCACAAATGTTCAAATAATAATAAGTCAACGTCGATATCCAAAATTCTAATTCATTTATACATTCAATATGTAATTGATACATATAAAAAAAAAACCTACTAATTGATCTAAAGTTTGATTGAATTGATTGTTTCATATTCATACTACCAAATTCTTTATATATCTTTTAGTTCATTCGATGTATACACACACATTAACAAATCTTGAGTAAAAAAACTCTCAAGAAATGAAGCTGAAAATTGTATTTACAAAAATCATGAGTAAATAAATATAGATTCATATTATTTCTATAATTAATTACTCTATTTTTATTTAGTTAAATAAAATAAAAAATTAACGTGCATAGCTCGTGTTACTAACTAGTTTATCTAAATTCCCCTTCTCTTTCCTAATTTATCATCTTTTCCCAGAAATTATATTCTAATATATCATTATCAATTTTCACTTATTAATTATATAACCAAAACTATATAACTAACAACATTTTTCATCATATTCCAAAATTTTCAAATAAATTCATAAAAATTGAATTAATCTAACGCGTATAATAATCTAATCATAAGTTATTTGAGATAATTAAGTAACAAAACTACCTTAATTTTTTTTGGGGTTTAAATTAGCCATTTAATCATACAAGACAAATTCTCTCATGTAAATATATTTTTAATCAACTTTTTGTTAAAAAAAAAAAAATTCATGAAAACATGCAGCAACAGTGACATTTTATTATAATTTTAAATTTTGGTTATAATATTGAAATTAATAAACAAACATTCTATATTTATAACATTAACATTTTGTTGCCAAAACCCACAACTCCAAGTCTCCAACAATAATATTTAGAACTCTCTGACTCTTGGGGACCAAGATATGACGTCATGTCGTATCTATCAACTCCAACTTGACCCCAAGAAAATTTTAGTCAAATAAAGGTAAGCCAACATTATTGAATTTAAAAGCTTTGCCTTTTCAAATGATTTATTTAATTTTAATTCACATGGACATCACATCAAATATTTCATTGTTTTTGTCTATATTAAAAAACAAAGAACCTTCCTTGTCTATTCAATGAACTTCACTATTCAAAACACCCTCTTCTAATATATATATAATAAATATACATTATTATTTATTTATTATTCTTATTATCGTTATAGAAATGCTTCTACTTTTTTTCATACATATCCTCCAACAATAGTATCACAATATAACTGTTATAGATACAATTCTTCCACCTCATACCCTTTTTAATATCTTTCATAAAAATATATTATAACTACTTTTTTTAAAAATAAATTAATTAGTTAACTTATTTTTAATATCTCTTTACATCTAAAGAAACAATGAGATTTTCTAAAAAAAAAATTTAGTTGAATTTAAACTTTATATTTGTATTAATTTAATGTTGGAAGAACAATCTTTAATTAATATTTTTTGTTTGAAAAGTAAACTTTAATGATCTACTTAGATGTTCCTAGACGAGACCAATAGTGCAAAAAGTAAGAGATAGATACCTACTATTGCACTTAATACATAAACAAGTAATACTTTGAAGATGAGCATGTCTTTCAATTAAAAATAATAAAAAAAAAAAACTGTCACACCACACCACACCACAGAACACTTGTAATATTGAGTTGCACCGTCATAAAGTATAAATAAGCCTACAAATTGCCATCAAAACAGCATTGAATTAAAAAGGATTGAGAAAAAAAAAGGCATTCGATGACGAAACCCAACGAAGTGGCGCTATACGAGAAAATTGAAGTTAAAAGACCAATACAGAGATTACTCGATCTTACAATCTTCTTCCTCCTCATTTCACTTCTTCTCTATCGCTTCCTCATCCTCCATTCTCACGCCTTCACTTACCTCCACACCCTCGCCTTCCTCTGCGAGCTTTGGTTCACTTTCACTTGGCTTCTCGTTATCAACGTCACATGGAATCCCATCCATTACAATACCTATCCCCAACGCCTCCTCAAACGGTAACTTCTTTTACTTACCATTTTCCACTCTTTCATTCCTTTTTCTTTTTTTCTTTCCTTTTCCTTCTCTGGGTGTTTTTTTTTTATTTATGATTCCATTTACAGAGTCGATGAGCTTCCTCCCGTTGATGTATTCGTTACCACGGCCGATCCTGTACTGGAGCCGCCGTTGATCACTGTTAACACGGTGCTTTCTTTGTTAGCGGCTGATTATCCGGCTAATAGATTGGCTCTTTATGTATCGGATGATGGATGTTCTCCAATTACTTTCTATTCCCTTGTCGAAGCTCTAAAGTTTGCTAAAATTTGGGTTCCTTTTTGTAAAAAGTATGAAGTTCAAGTCAGGGCTCCGTTTAGGTATTTTTCTGGTGATTTGAGCTTTGATGGAACTGAGGAATTCCAGTGCGAGTGGAGGAGAATGAAGGTAACAAGAATTTGGAGGATGTGGTTTTGATAATTTGGGTATTGCAATAGAGATTTTGAGATTGTTTATGTGTTTATTGTCTGTGTGATAAGGATGAGTATGAGAAGCTAAGGCGAAACGTTGAGGAAGCAGCTAAAAATGTTGTGTCTCCAGAGATTATGAGAGACTTGGCGGATTTCTCTAACATAGAATCAAGTAATCATCCTCCTATAATCAAGGTACAACTTCTTAATCATTAGTTATTCTATATCCAACGATTGTATTTTACTAGCTAGGACAGAGACCAAGTAAAAAGAGAAGAAAAAAAAAAAGAAAAAAAAAAGAAAATTGGGGCCTTCACCGACTCTTGCTTTGGATAATTCGGTCTGTCTTTGATTCTTAGATGGGTTTGGATAGTATCGTAAGCGTTCAGCTTTTTTTTTTTTTGTTTATTCAATGAAATGAAGTCTGTTTTGATACTTTGCACAATTTTGAGGAAAAGTTTCTCTTTTGGAATCATTGGTGGAGCATTTTGGAAATATTTATTTACTTTCCTTTTAAATTTCTTGCACTTTTTAACTAATCAAAATGGATGAACGAGATAACCATTTGCTTTTCAAAGTTGGGGAAAGAAGCCAGTTTGATAAATTTGATTTTTGCTTTTGAAAATTAAGCATATAAATATCTCTTCCACGCATAATTCTTTTGCTTTGATGTCTACTTTTTACTAATGTTCTAAAAAACCAAGGCAAGTTTAAAGAACAAGAAATGTGGACCTCGTTTGGTAACTGTATCGTTTTTTGTTTTTGTTTTTGAAAACCAAGTCTATTTCCTCTGCAATGATTTGTATCTTTCTTAAATATAATGGTTGAATTCTTCGTCAAATTCTAAAAACAAAAACAACTTTTGGGAAGCTTCTCTTTTTTGTTTTCAAGTTCTAGCTTACTTTTTCATACCAGTAGTGTTTATAGGCTTAATTTTAAAAAACACAATGGTTTCTAAATGAAGCTTTAAGAAAATGCAAATGATCTCAAGGAATTGAGAGGAAATAGACTTAATTTTCAAAAACTAAATGCTTAGTTGGTTACTATATGGGGTCTAAACTTTTCACCTTTTGTCCTTTCCCAATTTCTGTCTTGGCCGGTATTGTCACTAAGAAAGCACAAAATTGATGGTTCAAGCATGTCAAAATAAAAAAAGAAAAAAAAGGAAAAGAAAAGAAGATAAAAAAGCTTTCTATTGGTCTTGGTATCAATCCTGGCCGAGATGGCACCAGGATGGCCTAGTAAAACGTTTAGCCAAGAAAAGTGAAAAACTAATTGTACTATTTCTAACAATTGTTTGATATCCGGATGCATAACACTGAAATAGTTAAGCAACCGTTGACAGAATATTAATTTTTGAACATATACCATTTGCAGGTAATTTGGGAGAACAAGGAAGGCCTTCGGGATGGATTGGCTCATTTGGTCTATGTCTCGAGAGAGAAGAGACCTCAACATCCACATCATTACAAAGCTGGTGCAATGAATGCTTTGGTAATTTTTACATCACTTTTATCTTGAATTCTCCATATATTCCGTGATCTTTCCTAAAGAGTATTGTAATTTATGTTTGTGCAGGCCAGAGTATCTGGATTGATGACCAATGCACCTTATATCTTGAATGTAGATTGTGACATGTATGTCAATAATCCTTCTGTTCTTTTACAAGGAATGTGTCTCTTCCTAGACCCAACTATTGATAAAGAGTATGCATTTGTTCAATTTCCCCAACGATTTTACAATGGACTCAAAGATGATCCTTATGGGAACCAATGGATTGTCATGATGGAGGTGGCTTATTTACATGAATGAATCTTTTGTTCTTCATATTGAATATTCTTTTGCCAGCTCACTTTTGGGAAATCAATATTTTGTTATCTGGTATTTACTTTTTCTTTTTGGCAGTTCACTTTTCGTGGAATGGCGGGGATACAAGGGCCTGGTTATATGGGAACGGGATGTATCCATAGACGAAAAGTTTTATATGGTCAATCCCCAGATGGTGCAAATATTTTTGGTGACTACAATACACAATGCTTCTACACAAAGTACTTAATTCATTTTATGTTTGATTGCATGATTTATTTCCGTTCATTTTTCAGGAAAACATTATGACAGTGAATTGCATAAAACATTTGGAAGTTCGAAAGATTTTGTAAACTCAGCAGCTCATGCTCTGAGAAACCTGGCTGATTATCCAAACAGCCTATCCAATTCTATAATATCACTGAAGGAAGTTGCTACCTCTGACTATGAAATCACTTCATGTTGGGGTACCAAGGTTTGCTACTTCACTTCAAATACCCTTTCCCTCCTTAGTTAACAACTTGAGTTGTAGTTCTGACTAAAATAGTTAAATTAAATCGTTTGTTTGCCATGATGATTCAAATTATATGCTAAACAATTGTTAATCAGATAAACTTTTGATATTTAATTTAGCTCTAAATCATGTAAGCATGACCATAGATATTCTTCCCAGAATTTACCTGGAATCTTTGTATGTATGACATTTCTAAAATGTAAATGCAGCTTTGAACCTAATTGTGTAATATCTATCTTGGTTGGTTCAATAATTGTTGATTGGTTTCTTAGTTCGGTTGGCTATATGGATCCTTGTTGGAGGATGTGTTGACTGGATCGGAGATCCATAAAAAGGGATGGAAATCTGCTTACCTTACACCAACTCCACCAGCCTTCTTAGGATGTGCTCCCTCAGGTGGTCCAATTCCATTGAACCATCAAAAGAGAGCAATGACAGGACTACTAGAAATTTTCTTCAGCAAAAAATGCCCCATTTTCAATTCTCTCTTTGGTAAGCTCCAATTCAGGCAACGAATGGTCTCTGTGTGGATGTCTCTTTGGGGAATTCGTTCTATTCCGGAGATTTGTTATGCGACTCTTCCAGCATTCTGTTTGATTGCCAACTCCCATTTCTTGCCCAAGGCAAGTACAAAATTCAATCTCTATCTCAAAACATGCTAATTTTTTTTGTAGGGACAGTTGCAAATATTAAGATATTTCGAACTATAACAGAACACAAAAAAATTCAGCAAATTTAGTTAAATTAGATCCAGTTTTTAGATTATATTAATGATAGACTATATTTCTAATAAGAGTCTATCACTGTAATACGTTTGCCATACACTTATTTATTAGCTTTAGACGTGCTACCCATTGGAATTAACCAATTTAGGGACTTGTAAGTTATTAGAAACATAGATTTCATCTAATAATCATTGTCCGAGAGTATTTTCTAAAGATTGCTAGGTCTCTTTATCTAAATGGACATTGAAATTTTGAATGCAGATACAAGAACCAGTAGTATGCATCCCTTTGTTGCTGTTTGTGTTTTACAATCTACAACAACTGTTACAATATTGGGAAACAGGCCAATCAGCAAGAGCATGGTGGAATAATGAGAGAATGGCGAGGATAAACACAATCTGTGCTTCCTTGCTTGGGGCAGTGGCGGTGGTTCTCAAGCTACTAGGACTGTCAGAGACTGTGTTTGAAGTAACGAAAAAGGAATCATCTTCTTCGAGTGATGACACAGAGAGTAGTAGTGATGGAGATTTGGGTCGTTTTACATTTGATGAGTCCCCATTGTTTGTGCCAGGCACAACCATTTTGATTATTCAACTACTAGCACTTTCAATAGCTTTCTTAAGGGTAAGACAGCCAAATGCGGTAGAGTTTGGGGTGGGGGAGGTGACATGCAGTGTGTGGCTGATTTTGTGCTTTTGGACATTCTTGAAGGGGATGTTTGCAAAGGGAAAATATGGGCTTCCATGGTCCACCTTGTGTAAGTCAAGTGCTTTGGCATTCTTGTTTGTATGCTTCTGTATTATGCAATACTAAGTGAGATAAACGAATGAGTTGGCTAGTTACTGAAATTAAATTTATATTCAAGCTAGATGTGTTGTAGAGGTCTTGTATTATTTCGTATAAACAACCTTCAAAAATTTTTAATGGAGTAATTTATAAAATTTGCAAACTATTTAAAAAATACTTATACAGCACATGCAATCTTTAATTTTTTTTTCTGAATACTCAAATTGCCCTCATTTTTTGTGTAGTTTTCATCACTGATCTCTTCATTACCGTCCTGCAATTTCTTCATAATCATCTTTGGCTTCTTCTTTGTTTCATTTGCTCGTCTTTGTCGATCGACGGTCGCTTTTTCTGTTTATCGAGGGAGAGATTGAGAGGTGGGTATTGGGTATTGGGTCAAAAGTGAGAGCGGGAGCTAGTGAAGATCAAGAAATTGAGACCTGGGTTTTGGGTAGAAATACTTGTCGATTATTGGGTCTGTCGTGTAGTTATTGTGGGTAAGCGTAAGGAGTTTACAAAATTAAATACATTTACTTTCCATTTTTAAAAATCCCCTATTACATATGTCTTTAATTTAGAATTTAAAAACAGAAAAATTCAACACTTTTGAAGCAATAATCCATTTATTGAAATATAAATTTGAGTTCTTTTTGGTAGATTTGCAATTTTTAAAAAATTAAAAAGTTACCCTCTACTAATTTCTAATGACTAGATATTGAATTTCTCAACCCAAGGAGTTTACAAAATTATAACTTCATCATCAGCATCCATACGGATCTTCATTCGATACCAGTTGCTTTGGCGATTGACTTGAACACAATGCATTCAGCCATCCTTTTACCAAGCGAACCACTCAACGTATGACAACTTCTACTCTTATGCGCACGTAACAGCTAGCTTTTGATAAGGAATAACGCTAATGGTTTTGTATACATACAAGCTCATAATAATACAATTTCACCAAACATAAACATACTTCAAATTGGTAATGTTATTTTATATGAATATATGAGATTACAACATCACTATATCTAACAACATGACTTTGGTGATAAAAGCATTTTTCAAAAGCTTGCTTTTCTTTTGAAGGGTCACTCACTCAGTTAAGCCTTTCTTTTTCTCTCTCTTTTCTATCACTTAGCTCTTCTTCCCTCTTGCTGCTTGGTCTTACAAAGAAGCTTCACCTTTTAAAACTCCTTTGATAGAACTTCATCTTAACTAAATACACTTAAATTAATCTTTCTTCAAACCTATTTATGCTCTCCTCAAATCAAGTTAGTCAAAATTACACTTCTCCTAATCTCGACAACTCCTACTTAGTGCGTTACACATGTTAGTTTAGTAAAAACGAAGATGAATTAAAACGCTAAAGATTAATACCTTATGTGCACCATTAGTTTTTGTGGGTCGTACCTTAAGCTTAGGATAATTGGATTCTTCATCAAATTTCATGTTCACTACAAATTCAAGAAATTCTCTAATAGTTGCCATCTTTTTCTTGCAAACCAGAAAGGATTTGTTGTCACCCTAACATAAATGGGAAGGTTAGAACTTTGACAAAGGAAACTAAAACTAAAACTAAAACTCTCTTTCATCTTTCTACAAAATACTTTACTGCTGACGGAGACAAGGTAAAAAAAGAAAGAAGAGGAAAAAATACAGAAGCACAAGACTATGTGGTTGATATTTCACTAGCCAAAAGCAACTAAACAATTCATGTAGCTAAGTTTCATTACTCTACTAATTAATGTTAGGATCTATAATAACCACTTAGGAAAAGATGACACATCAAAAAATTTCCTCCATTATTGATCTGTTCGTCTTTAACGTACAGACATACTCCTCGTTAGCTCATTCTACGAGTGTGACAAGCAATATGTGCCAACATAAGAGGCCTACTACACAAATTATTACAATCAAACTGATCATATAAATACACCACAGACCATGGCAAAGACCAAAACAATCATCTTTAGAATCAATGGGGATTTCTTGAGGACCTTTGAAATAAAAGTTTCCTACCATTATAAAAATCAGTGTAATGCAAAAGCTAAAGCCTATTCATAAGAGATTTAGAGCCAAACAAATTCACCTCCCAACTTCAGATGTAAAACTTTGAATTTAAAATCCATAAAGGTTCTAGCCTTGGTCATCCACATGCTAAACCCTAAAAATTGGGTTCCAGTATTCAAAAAGAGATAAATGCACAAAAAAAAAAAAAACACGGGGATCTCTTGGCATTGTGTAACGCACTGAGATGCAGTTATTAAAGCATAATAGATTCAACCCCCAGACTCAAGATGTACAAAAACTGAATAAAAATTAACAATAATAGCCAATAGGGTCAAGTGAAAAAACCACCTTCAATCAGCTAACTCGCTAGAACTGCAGATTGAACACCTTCAACTGCCAGCCAATGAGCAACACCTGATGTATCAACCGTTGCTTTTGCTAAAGGTGACTCAATACCCTGCAAAAATACATAATCTTAAGTGGTTAAAGGATCTTATATATCAAATAAATGGAGCATTTAACATGGTGTATAGCTCTTACATTAATTAACTCCACATCCTTGTCATCAATGTAAAAGAGATCCTTGTGTCCAACGACTCATTTGAACCACAAACTATCACATGTAGCAAAGCCATATATTGCCTAAGGTGAGTTGTTCATAAATAAAATAAGAGCTATTAGATGTTAGTCATAAAATCCATAGAACATGATAGTCATATAATACAGAGCAAATAAAAAATGTTAGTATACATGAGTCAATGCTAATACTAAATGAAGATGTGGCTGGATGATTAGTTTACTAGATATTGAAACAAACAAGTACATAAGCAAATTCAAGAATAACTAATAATCATGCGGTGGAAACAATTAGGTAAACATATGAAGTCGGATGTTTGATGCAACTATTGAGAAAATACTTCAAATATTTACTTTCTAACCTTCTTGAAAAGAAATTTAAAATTTAAAGAACCGATTGGTCAAAAGAGAATTCGAATAGCAGCATTAGAAATACTCCTCAACATCACTAGTGAAAGAAACATGGACAACACAAAAATCACCAATATGTCTCGAAAGGCTAAAGAACCAGGAGATTGCATCCCCTAATTATTAGCCCAAGCCACTTATTCATTGACAAAGGAGCATCAAAATTCAATTTCTTTTCTAGAACCTTAAATCATCCATGAATTTGTTGACCCTGCCTTTTAATCAAATTTTCTTTCATTGTGTTGTACATTTTCTTTGCATCACTCTGAAAATTAACTCTGTCGTAAACTTCCAAAAGTGAACAAAGAAGCATAATATTCTCAAGACTCAAGAGTTTACAAGGAAATGAGTTCACCCTTCACCAGCAACAACGTAAGTATCTTAGATGTGCATACCATAAAAAAGATAAATTTGGCAGCTAAATTTACATTAAATTACAAGAAAGAACTCATTTATGGATCTTTGTTCTTATTTTGTACCAAAAGCAATTCATCAATGTTTTCTCTAATTTGAGTTTTAACATCCCGACCGTTACTGATGTTCATAACATGGCTCTACACTTGCTTAATCACATTCTAATCCATTTTGATGTCATTCTAATGGCATCCTCTTCAAAGCATTAGTACCATATAATCCAACATCCCATCTACTTTTAATGATCCTTTCTAAAAAATATAAAGTTAATTGGTCCTATCAAAAACAAATTGGATAAACATTGACAGGACACTCATCTTGCTCATTGTTTTAAACTCCAGACGAAAAAATCAAGTATATAACATATGTTAAACAAAAAATCGAGCATTAAACATATAATAAATAATCAATTACAAGACATGGGAACGTAATTGATGGAGAAATTTATGAATTCATGCGAACTCTACTAGGGTCAGAGAAAGAGTAGAGGAGGAATTTTAGGAAAAGAGGTTTTTGTATGAAATCATTCATATCAATCCCAATGAATGCAAAATATTTTGGAGCTGGAATCTTCATCCATTAACATTTACATCAATTGAAGTCTCAAGAGAAGTTGATTTAATCATGAGGTTTGGATAAAAATATTTCTTTGAACCTCAAGAACTAAGACCTAAAGCATTAGATGATAAATACACTACAACAAAAATGGTCTACGAAGACAGTTATTTTCTGTCACGAATAAAATTTGTGACAGTTATTTACAGTCATAGTATCGGGAGTCATGGAAAGTCCTTCCATGACAGTTTACGAAAACTGTCGCAATAAGTTTTTTCATGACATAAAATAAAATAACTGTCATCATTTGCGTATTAACGACAGTTAAAAAATGTCAAAAAATTCGTTTATTATGACATTTTTTAAATGTCAAGGATATGTCAATCGTGACAGTTTTTTTTAAAAATAAATGTCATTGTTTTGCTATTGACGACATTTTTTTCCTGTCAAATATAGGACAATCGCGACAGTTTTTTTTTTATAACAAAAATGTCATTGTTTTAATATTGACGACAATTATGGAGTGTAACGAATTCATATATTATGACATTTATTTCATGTTGCAAATTCCTCAATTACTACCATTTTTTCTTGTTCTCCCTGTCGCTCTGCCATTACACAAACATTTGAATGACAATAATGTTATAATACATAACACCCATATAGAAACAATGGTCGACACTTTAATATATATATGCTATAATACACTTTGTAATATTCGTACATTTTCAATCAAGTTTGAACAATTTACAAGTATGAAATTACAGCCCTTAATCAAAACCAGTGTAAATACCATCATAATACATATAATATGATTTTCTGTACAAGCATAAACAACCAACCGGTAATCCTTCACCTCTGAAAATATTCTTTGTTGCTTAAACCATGGTCAAATCCTTCATTTCTAAAAACAGCCAGTGTATTTTGATGACCCTGATTAGCTTCTTTGAAGGAAATTTCATGAACTTTGTCGGTTCCATTAGAACCTACAAAGACAACATAAATATAAGGAAGTAAATACTATGGTTGTGCATACCAAAAAACAGAATACAATTTGCATACCAATCTTTCATCTTAATCTCTAAAAACACCCCCACAAAAACAGAATACAATCTCAATCACACACACAGCCTTGAAAATGTAAATGTTACAAACCTTCATACGGTGAAGAATCTTCCACTTACACTACAACAAATTTAGTTCAACCTTAGAACAACAATCCCTCAAATATTTAACAATGGCAATATTATGAAGTACTTAAGAAAGACAAGGATAACCATAAACGAAGTATTCAACCAAGTCAAAATACAAGAATTGTATGTCAAATTTTAGCTTCTATATGACATATACTATAAAAAAAATTGTAGTTGCAGCAAATTTATTAACCTTTCAATAGGCTTAAATATTAGGAACATTCACACACATATATAAGAAAATAGAAATATTGACATGGAAAGTTTTATTAGACTTCAAATTGGTAATCAAAGCTCATGTGGATTAGAAATATAGTGAACCAACATGTAATATGGCACCAGAGTTTGCAAACTTAAGAGGAAGGGAAACTATCATGGGTTCAATTTCTACTTCAAAATCTGCAAAATCAATTGAAGCTTCGCCAACAAAGCCAGATTTTGATTATCCCTACATACACACAAAATGAGAATTTTACAAGTTGCTCCACCAGATGCCTAGTTACAAATTGGAAAATTTTGGCAATCTGTGTCCCTGTGCCTTACAGTTGTAGCTTCCGACATTTCTTCGTGAGTAGAGAAAAAATGTAGCTAATAACTATGGCTTTCAAAATCACATTACCTGTGTTGTCGGAATTGTAATTTGAATACAACTTTGATCTTCTATCTTGCTCCAAGATTTAAACATTCATCCAGTTCTACTTTAGATTGGTAAGCAGAGCTCATGTCGATTAGAAATATAGTGAACCAACATGTAATGTGGCAGTGGCATACATCGGTCCAGAGCCTTCAATTATAATAAATCCATCTCGAGAAGCCCTATACATAGCCTGCAAATATGTAGAAAATAATAAGATTACAATAAGACTTTAAAGAAGATGTTACTACATCAAGTATCTCTCGGTCAGATCAGTTAACTTCCCAACGTTTTAGAATTTCTGGCTTCCAACCATTGAAAAAACTACTCAGAATCAGGGTATGTCATTTTAAATTGATCATCGTTTGATTTTACAAAATTATTTTTACCATCATTTCAACTTAAAAACATGTATACATATATGACACAATAGGAGCATGGTGGCACATCATTTCTAAGAAATCTAAAGCATGAGCTTCAAAGAATTTAAATATTTATGTATAACTTGAATATTCCATAAGGAATACTTAAAACATCATATATGGAAAAAGCTTCAAAATCATAATCCTGTAATGCTATCAACTGTTTATCTTTTTCCCTTTTTCTTTAAAAGGTCATATAAGAAACAAGAAACCAATTTAAATATAATATAACAATTCAACACCATAAGAAAACAAGAGGTAGAATAAGCAATCTTGAAGATGGAGCCTCAAAGTGGAATTAAGAGAAGAAGCCAAATGGTTACTTCTCTTTAAATATAATATAATCAAAACAATAAACAAACCTTGAGCTTCAGCTTTGGGGTTCCATGACTCATGTTTACAGAATTCCTTACTCCGTCTTTGGTTTGAGAGAGTAGAGATTCTCTCCCTAACTATAAACGGATTGCCCAATTTTGTTCATAATATACGATTATGTTCTGATAAATTTCAGCACACATCCACCAAGCACTCAAATTCAGTAACTGAAGGAAAAGAAAAGATATCCAAAAACGTTAAAAGAATAATGCAATTCCTATATTTAGTTGGAACATGCATAAATTATATTTTAGTAAGAACCAGAACTTAAAAATAAGTATATAATGTCATGAAGGTCCAAGAACTTCAATTGATTAATATCACCAAAATTTAGTTCCAAATGCAAAATAGGATGTAGACTTAGCTAAAGCTACAATTACCTAACTAGCAAACTTTTATGAATTTTTACATAGAATTCAATAGTAATATTAGGTTTTTGCTTCTCCGAATGGACCATAAATTTTGAAAGAAAAAAAAACAAACAGAAACAAAATGTGATTAACAAGCAGTCAAACAAATGAGTAACAAAATTTTCAACGCACACAAAACTAGTCCTCATCACATATCAATAATTTTAAAAAAATGATTAACAAATAATGTCATGAGAATAAAGAAGATATATATAAAGAGCAAGTATATTTTAAACATAGAAAAAGAATCCATACCCTTCTAGGAGCAAACATTTTACTCAACCAAAAAAATGATGAGAATGACATATTTTGAATAAGAAAACCATACCTCTCAGCATCATTTCACTGATATATGCTCCGTCCAATTAATCTCAATTAACAAATGAAAGTACACGTTAATTTAAATCTTTAGAAGAATTTAATCAGAATGATATTGTAACTAAGTTGAATATATAATTCAACCTTTAAGCTGAATGAAGGTTTTTGCATGAATACAAAAAAATATAATCCCAACAATTATTGTAACTTTATTAAAATAATAAACAACTTTATTAAAACTTTGAACAAAAAAATTTCATACATAGATGCAGGTTAAAATAAGAAACTTCATCAGTCAAATTAAGTTTCATCAGTCAAATTATGGGCATTTCATCAAATAATTGGTGGGCAACACAAAAGAATATTCATTTACTTAGTGGCAGCCAGAAAACTAGAAAAATTAAGGAATAAATACAAAAATTTGTGAAGAACATATCTTAGATGCAATGTTGAGAATTGAGTTTCAAGTTTAATTGAAAAAATCGGCAGGAGCAAGAACTCGATTCTTCTTAAATTTCGACCATGGGATTTTGTGTTCAGAAACCACTTTGCAATTTTAGCAAATAGCCTAAAGTTTTACTCAAATACCATAAAACTATCTTTTCAAGGACGACTTACTCAAAGAGAAGTACAAAGAGTAAAGATTAGATTCATAAATACCTGAGAGTCTGCCACTGACAATGAAGGTAGGAGATGGCCGACGGTTAAAGAGTGAGAGGGCAGTAAGTGAGAGAGGGCATGACGACGAAGAACGGAGGAGGGTTTTGATATGAGTGAGACAATTGTGAAGAAAAGAACGTTGCGAAGAAGCATCAGATGGAGAAGCCTTCACTGTGGGCAAAATTGCATGGAGTAGCATTCATTGCAATAAGCACCTTGAGCTATCACCGATCGGAGGAGCCTGGTGGAGAAGAGGAATCGATGACCTGTGCGTGACCACCGTGGGGAATGATGACATGTGGTGGAGAAGGGAAATCGTGCAATTGGAAGGGGAAGAAAAAGAAAGAAGGGTTTTTTTTTCTGGAAATCGGGGGAAATGAAAAAATTGGGGAAAAAAAAAGGAAAAACTCTTTTTTTTTTTAGAAAATTGAGAAAAGCAAAGTGGTTTTCACGTAAATGCAAGTTCCCCCTCTTTTTTTCGTTCTTTTTCTTTTAATTTAAAATAAATATTTTATTATTATTTATATTTCATGACAGTTAAAAGTTGTCATAGATTTATGACACAAAAAAACTGTCATAAATTCTAAAAAAAACGCGGATTTTGACATTTATGATAGTTTTTTCTTCCCTCAATCCAATTTGGGAGGTATACAACTGTCATAGTATGCCACTTTTGTTGTAGTGATAAGTGAATAGTTGAAGCAACCTTACGTTGTAGTCACCCGCGTAATCCTGTAAATTTTCGTCTTTAACTTCAATGACTCTATTTACAATTTGCTTTATAAAGTAACGATCATGAGAAACAGTGATGATAGTGCCATTGTATTCAGTTATTGCCTCCTGATAAGATAATCAGAGATTGAGATTGCAATTGAATATGATATTTCAAGTGTAAAAACACATCACATGTACTAATATTCAATTTAAAAAAGAAATTAAACCTCGAGCGCTGTACCTATATAGTAATTAAGGAAATGAACTTAAAAGCAAGAAAACTACAAGAATTTGAAAATACCAATTCAATCCAAGGTAAAGCAGACTTACTTGCTCAAAGTTATTGACAGTGGCAACACATAGATGGCCTGTGCTTCTTGAAGCATCAAACTCATTGCTGAAGTCTTCAACCTAGACCAAAAAACATCTAGTAAATACTGTATAAAGTAAAATAAGGGCACATTTGGGACAATGAATGAATCTTTACAATCTTGAATTATTATAGTTGGGTTATAAGAGTTTGTTTTTGGAGTGTAAATTGTTTTAGTTTTAGTTAATAATAGTATGTGACCTGTGAGTAAACTATTTTAATTTGATAATAAAATAGTAAATACTGTAGCATAATAAAAAAATTATTAATGTAAAATAGTAAAATCTGTAGCGAATTGAAATGTTGAATTATTGTTTACTATAGTTAATTGTGGACTTTTAAACAATATTTATTGTAGCAAGAAATGGCTATTGTAATTTTAAATATACCTTGCCCCAAATGCCCTGTAAAAGGTTAAATTACAAATTTAAAGATGTGTGATTTATTCCCCAACCTTAAAACATTTCATTGACATCTTAGAACTTTTAAGTTATGATTTTATACGGAGGATAGTTCAATATAAGACAGTATCATTTTTGATAAAAGGACTTTGATCACGTCATTATGCAAATTTTCTACAATGTTGTACCGAATCGACCAATGCGGTGTTTAATATCATTATTGACAACGATATAGATTCCACATACTAGTTATTCAAAGGTCAAGGACATAATTGAAACCAAGATTTCATTTTCAATGAAAGAGTAGTTTAACTAAAATAAATCTCCACCAATAATTAATCCTTTCCAAGGGATTCAAAGGAATGCATAATTAAATCACATAGTTACCTCATCCACTAGTGTAGAATCAGAATTTACTCCAAGAATAGGAATGGACTCATCTAAGAAATGGCTGGCACGCATCCTATTGCATGCCATCACCACCAACTGTAACAACAAGGTCTACGTTGGTAATTGGCTAAGATAAATGATTGCGTAATACAGGTTCCCAATCCACATGCTTCTGCTGCAAAATATCCTTACAAACATCTATAGCTTCCCTATGCACCTCATGCCTATTCTCGAGGTGGCGTAAGATCTGCAATGACATAAACATCCAACATAAATTAAAACATGAATCTACTAAGAACATAATGAAAATAAATGAAATTTTTTAATGTGGGAGCCAAAAGAAAAAATAAACAAGAACGGCCTCACAAAAATCTGTTAATTTTACAACCAAACTAGCTGCTCTCAACATATATAACTTAATTCCAAATGGTCTAACTTTAAACTTAAATAGAACAAAGAAGTATCGAATTCTCACAAAGAAGGCAGAAATAGACACTAGTCACATTTTCCCAAAAATTAATAATGCCGATTTGAAGAAAATCCCCCATTTTAGTCATTGCCATCAATCTTCTATGAAATTTGAATTAATTTCAAAATATGATAGTTCCCAATAATTGTCTATAGATATATTTACTCATAAGATAAATGAAATCGAAATACATACATGCATAAATCCACATTATTGTTGGGTAAATTACAACAAATTGATAACAAAAACTAAAATAGTCAATAATACTCCAGGTATATATTTCCTATATTAAGGCAAGCACCTTGACTAATCCAATGAGCATTAGAATTTATGTGAAACTTTCAACCCATACTTCAAAGTTTCATTACATTTTTTTTTTTACTATCTAAAGGATCACTACGAAATCCATCGTGAAGTAGAGTTAAAAAGTACAAAAATTCAATGCCTAAAAATTCTAAAATACTCCCACCATTTTGTCATATAATAAGTAAGAAAGTAAGAAAGTAAGAAATCAAAAACCTAATATAATAAGTAACTAATAACAACAGGATAGCCGGGGATAAGGCCATTACTTTCCTTTCTTTACATAATTGCAAATGCCCATCAAAAGTAAATGCAAAAACCCACCAAGAAAGAGGATGGGTATCAGAAATCATCAAGAAATGAACTTCCACACAAAAATAGTAGGTTTGGATAAGAATAAACATCGAATGAGGATTAACTTGTGAGGTGGTGACGCGAGAAAAGACATCAGAATGGAGAACGGGGTTGGCATCAAATGGCTTAAGAATCATATTTTAACTTCAATAACATCATCATCAGTTCCCTCAACAATCACAAAACCAAAACTAAATCCGAGAAAAAAATTAATAAACCCAAAACCCAAAAAAGAGGAAAAGAATCCCTAAAAAAGCAAATTACGGGAATACCCTAGAAATCAAACACCAGATATATTTCATACATACATCAACAGCCTTAGATAGGGAAAACAAAAGGGAAGAAAATTGAAGAAAAATAGCTGACGGGAAGAAATTGGAGCAACGTCCAAATGGAGAAAAGGGAAAAATCTAATGCGGGAGAAGAGAAATCAGAGAGAATTCAAAAGTATCCATGAACAATAATAATAATTAAAGGAAAAAAAGTAGAAAAAGAAAATAAAAAAGAGGGAGATTGGAATTTAATTCAGTTTGGGTGAATTCCAAAAATGAAAAATTCTAAGTAAGAAGACTCTATGTGGCGAGGAGGGAAATTGGGGGAGGGGTCTGTGAGAGGAGAAAGTCGTTCGGTGAGTTTGGGATGACGTTCAGATGGTAGCGACCTTGAGAGAGGGGTCTGCGAGAAGAGGGAAATCCAAGGTGGCGTCTATCAAAGGAGGAAAATCGGGTGAAGTCTGAAAAAAAATGAAAAATGGGATTTGGGCTCGAAAGTGTAACGCGCAAAACAAAAAAAGAAGGGGTTTTTTTTTCACGCTTTTATTTTTCGTTTTCCGCCATTTTTTTCCTTCTATTTTTTATAGATTAATACGAAACAAGCATAGGATGCTATTAAAAGAAAGTGAAAGTTAATTCTAGGTCTCGGAGCTTAGTGTGAGACCTATTTCTAATTTGAGTAAAGAAGTAAAATTTGGCTAAAATATTAAAAAGTTGCATTTGAATAAATCCACAAAAAGGATTAAGCGATAAAATCTTTTATGGTTAAGTATACGTTTTTGCAATTAAGTGGATAGTTCGCAAAAGAAGTTGTGCGATAAGAAGAGAAAAAGTCTTCGCGTAAGTTAAGAAGTGAAAGTTTTGACAAAGTGTTAAACTAGGAGTTTTGGGTGGTTTTCGCAAGAAGAACCAAGTGTTTCGCAGAGAAGAAGTCTGTGAGGAAGCCTTGAATTTTAAGTTCGCGATAAGAGTTCTATGCGAGTAAAAGTTGGTTAGTTCGCGTGGAATGTTTTTTATAGTAAAAATATAACCATGGTATAAGGTTATTCGTGAGAAATGTTAAGTGGTTGAAGTTATTCGCAATTTGGGTTAGGTAAGAAGCAAGGTCTGGCGAAGAAAATGTTAAATTTGATTTGATAGAGGTTAACGTGTAAGATTAAGAATTTAAGCATGGCTAGGTTGAATAGTGAATTTACACGTGTAAAGTTTTAAGCAGAAGTTGACGAACTGAGAAGAGTTTATGCATGACTAAGTTAGTTTAAGAGATCTATAAATAAGAGGATTTGGGTAACTAAGGAGTGGATGATGAGAGTTTTATAATTGAAATATTGAAGTGTTGCTGGTTTAGCTACACGAGAAGAGGCTTGCGAGAAGAAGAAGGACTTCTTTAGTAAAGTTTTGTGAGTGCTTTTCTCTCAAATGATTTTACGTTAAAAACTTTATTATGATTTCTCTTTACTGATTTGAAAGAATAATTCAAATGGGAATGTTTCAAAGGGATTTCTATGAAAAGTTATGTTTTCAAGAATGATTTATAATGTTAAAGCTTCATTTGATGATTATGCATTACTACAAATTTGATCTTTTTTTATGCACACAGATTTTGATTTCTTGGTGGTCATGGCAAAGGACCATGAAGAAAAATATTTCTTGACGGTCATGTACGTCAATAAAAGTCCTCTTATTTTGTTTAAAAAATACGAAAAAACGTAAAAAATGTGAATTTTTTATTTTCTTGATGGGCAAAGTTCCCTTTGTTTTGTTGATGGTCCACAAAATTTAAGAAAACTATTTCTCGATGGACAATAAACATCAAAAATAATATATTAGTTGACTGGCAATGCCCATCAAGTTATAGGTTTTCTTGATGGACGAGGCCATCAAAGAATGAATTTTCTTGATATCCAATGACCATCATCGAAAAAAATTAATATATTTGTTTTGAATTTCTTGATGGATTTAGAATTTTCTTGATGGGTCTAGGGTTTCTTGTTGGACAAAAAAAAAAGTTAATGGTCAAGGTTTATCAAGAAAAATGATATGCCCATCAAGAAAAAAATTTATAATTATGGATTTAGGATAAGATCATGGACAAGACCCATAAAGAAAATTATATCTAGATGGGCATTGCCCATCAAGAAAAACTATTTTCTACGAAACACGAAATTCAGACCCTCGTTAACAGGCTCAAAAAACACAATATTCATCAATAATATTCTTAAAGCTATACTTTTTTTTCCAATTGTTACTGTATATACATCAATAATACAATATTACTTTTTTAAAAATTAACTATTGTAATTATAATTAGATTGAAATAAGTGACTTTATCAAAATTAAACTAGTTATTGTGTTCATTAATGAGTTGAATTGAAAGTTTGTAATTTAGGGTTTTTAAAATTTGTAGAAGTTGTAGAACATAGATCAACTAGTACCTGTATATATTTGTGGACAAGAGGTCGCTGGTTCAAATCTCCATTGCTACATATAAATTTGGAAATCAATGTTACAATTGTTAGTACAATCCTCGTTGAGGAGGAAATCAAGATCATAAAGGTGCCAATTAGAAAGAACCTAAGTGGTTGTGAGAAAATATGGAAAAAAAGAATAGGTTTTTTATTACATGCTTTGGCCATCAAGAAAACAATTTTCTTGATGGATTTTTCAGTTTCCTTGATGGGCAAAAAGTATCAAAGTCTCCTTTTTTGATAGTCAATACCATCAAGAAAAAGTTTTTGATGACATGTTTTGACCATCAAGAAAACTATTTTCTTGATGGTCGGGCTTTCTTGATGTCTGCCAACTTGATGGGCAAAGACCATCAAGGTAGACATTTTTTGACGTGCTTTGCATATCAAAGAAGGCCAAATTTGTAGTAGTGATGATTTCAATACTACAAAATAGTTTTCAAACCATTAGTTGTTTCTTTGAGATGATGCTAACTTTTGTGTGCATATGAAGAGTCCAGGCCAGCATGGGTTGTACGGGCTACATGGTGATAAGAAGCTAGCTTATATGTTGAAAGGAGCGTATAAAGCTTAGCGGCCTGAGCAACAAGGACGAATCTATATGTTCTCAGATGCTGTTGCTACAGTAGTCTAAACACGAGGTAATGAGACCAAGCGTAGAGAACGAATCGGGATCCTTGAAAAAAGGAAATGATTTGTTAAGCATGAAGAAAGGTTTATACAAAATGAAATGATTTGTTGGTATGTTTAAAATGATTTGATAGTATTTTTGCGAAATGATTATGAAAATGTATTGCGAAAAGTTTTTATAAAACCTCACTGAGCCATTCGACTGACATTTTCAAAATTAATCTTCCAAGATCAGGCGTTTAGGCCAAGTAGAGAAGGAAGTGGAAGGTTTTGCAGCGAGATGAGAAAGCTACTAAGCGTTTAAGAGTTTACTTAATGTAACTTTTGGTTAAGAGTTGTTTCGTTACATTGTTGTACTAAACGCCTGTTATTAATAAAGTGTAAGTTTTTGCTAAATTGATCGCTTTAAGTTTTTTGCATTAAGTATGTCTTTGAATGTGTTTGGCGTTTGATACGACTTCTATGACGTTATGTTTTCTCTCAGTATTTAAAAGGCTTTGAGGTTGAATTAGTCGGTAAGAGAATTTCAAGGTTGTAACTAAATCGCATCCTGTTCCCTTTACTTCTGCGTTTTAGTCGTATTGCGGTTTAGGGTGTGACACCTAGTTAGGTTGATCACCAATAAAAAAAAATGAAAAATGCTATTAAACTAATTTAGGGTTTTTACACATATAGCCAAATCAATATACTTGATAATATGTATATATAATCAAGTATAAATATATTAGTACAAAAAGAAGCATGTATGTGAAGTTTATTTGATATATCACTACAATAATTACGGTCTTCCCCAACGCAGTGTAATGTCGCTGAAAACCCCAAACAACGTCGTGGAAGGCTACCGTGACGTCGTACACGACGTCGGCAACCATGTCGCGGAAAGCCCGTCGGGGATATTTTTCGCGATTCAGCTCGCTCCCACGTCGAGGAAAATTTCCCCCGCGCACGGCCCAATACATCGCATAAGGCTTCCGCGATGTCTGCGTTGCTATAGCTTTGTGCGACATCATCGTCGCAAAATCCTTCCGTGACGTCGGAGTCGCAAAAGGGTATTTATTTATTTATTTTTATTTTTGTTTTTAAATTTTATTATTATTATTTATTCATTAGTAAAACTCGATGTAATAAAATTTGTAGTAAACTGATTGAAATGAAAATATTATTCATTATGAAATGAAATGATACATTAAATATGTTAAATACAAAAAATTAATTACATAATTCAAAACATTACATTAAAAAAAAAACTTAAAATATAATGCTCTAGTGCAATGGACGCCAAACCTACAAATAACATGAAAGTATTGTTAGAATATCACATATGAAAAGTTACACAAATTAAATATTGAAAAGTGCGTACCAAGTGATCACGGGCCTCTCTGTGCCCGACTCATCTCCTCGAGCATCTTCTTCATCTCTTCCACTTGTCATGCATGGTCCGCCATTTGTCGATCTCGCTCCTCCTCCCTCAGGCGTTGTTCTTGGAACATTCCTTAGCGTTGTCAAGGAAACATTAATTTTGAAGGAAATATACTAACATTATTTCTTAAAATGAAGGAAACATTAATTTTGAAAAAAGAATGGAAGATAGATAATTTTAAGAAGATAACCTAATAATAATAACATTTTTCAAGGGTAAGGAAGGAGGGTGACTATGTAAACTTGTGCAATGAGCAAGTCGTGTCATCCTATCTCATGTTCAAGGAGCCAGTGGGCAAGCGCATCGTTCTTTAACACAGAGGGCTACCGCTCAATTTAGAAGAAAAGTCGAAGGCCACAACTAGGTTGGCTAGACCAAGTTTAGAGAGCAAAAGAGCTGAAGAACTGAGCTAAGGAAAGGAAGCTCTGAAGGTTATCCCTGAAATGGTTGTTGGGCAACCAAGGAGGAGAAGGCCCTAACACCTCTAAGTGCTCTTTGTCACGGACATATTTTTCCAAAGTGAGTTTACCTTTGGTTATATGCTCCGATTAGCTCCCATTTATCTTATCTTTAAGCACCATATTTAGTTTAGGCATTTTAAGTCATAAAGCTTGGGTGTGACGTTTCGGCATTTTCATATGCAAGCCTTCCAGAGCCAAAAATGTCAAAATGTACTATAGGGAAGGCATACCAATTGAATCCCCGCCCAAACATTAGTTGTACTCTTTGCAAGCAACCCTTTTTCCTTGCAATTGACAGTCTTTAATGCTTATTGTAACGTCTATTTCAATGTATTTCTTTCTTTCCGGCGTTTTATAAATAAATTTCCCAAGAACGCTGAGGAAGGTTACGACATACGTCGACATTACCCACAACTTTCGGATTTTGATCAGCTGACTTGTTCATCGAGTCAGAACAAGTGCCGCACAATCGTCCGTCTCAAGGTTGAAACGCTACGATTGTGACAAGTGGTATCAGAGCCTAAGTTGGCTGAGTGACAGTTGAGACAGAAAGATGTCGACTGTAAACCGAACGGGTAAGACCCATGAAGAACGATTGGTGGGGATCGAAGAGCGGATGCTCCACCTGATGGAAGTTCCTGATTCCATCAGATTTCTTGAGGAGCGACTTGAGGAAGTCGCCAAGAAAGCCGATGCCATCGATGCGGTGTCCGGTCGTCTGGACGGATTACCCATACGAGATTTGTTAGCTAGAGTTGATACTCTAGAGTCACGAGTTATGAGAACTGGAAATGTCACCTACGAGCGTGGGGACAGTTCGTCGGGCGCTGCTGCCCATATGGAAGAACGAGTTATTGAGCTAGATAACTCTCAGAAGAACATAATGGAGATGATAAACGGCATGACAGAGGATTTTCGAGCCACCCTGGATGTCTTTAGAAATGAAATCGCAGAGGTGAACATGAAGGTGAACCTTACAATGCGAGCGTTGGAAAATCAAGCTCCAGCTGGAGGAGCAACTATAGGTTGTAAGATAAAGATCCCAGAACCCAAGCCTTTCTGTGGGGCAAGAGATGCAAAGGCACTGGAAAACTTCATCTTCGACATTGAGCAATATTTCAAAGCCACGAACACTCATACAGAAGAAGCCAAAGTGACATTGGCGACCATGCGTCTATCTGAAGATGCAAAATTGTGGTGGAGATCCCGGTATGTGGACATTCAGGAAGGGTGTTGCACCATAGATACTTGGGACAGTTTGAAAAGAGAACTCCGCTCGCAGTTTTTCTCCGAGAATGTCGAGATTTTAGCTCGACGAAAACTGCGAGAATTAAAACACACTGGAACCATTCGGAAGTATGTGAAGCAATTCGCGGGGCTGATGCTGGATATATCAGACATGACCGAAAAGGACAAAATCTTCAGTTTTGTCGAAGGGCTGAAGCCGTGGGCAAGGACTAAGCTGTATGAGCAGAAAGTTCAAGATCTCACGTCAGCCTATGCAATAACTGAACGTTTGTTTGATCTGTCTGGCGACTCTCAGGATGCGAGACGTCATCAAAGCTCTTCACCTGGAAGAGACAGAAACAGTCGACCGAATTCTCCCAAGGTTGCCAGTGAAAACAGAAGTCTCGGTAGAGACCGCAAGCCTTCCCAATCCAACGCTGGAGACACCTGGAAAAGACGTGATAGTCTAAACACGTCGAATCGTCCTGTCAGTTGCTACATATGTAACGGGCCACATCGGACAAGGGAATGTCCAGATAAAGTGGCCTTCTATGCCTTTCAGGCCTCTTTGGCTGCGGACTCAGATGACAAGTTGAGTCAACCAGAGAAGGAAGATGGGCAAATGGAGGAAGTTCAAAATGTCCGAGTGGGAGCCATAAGACTCTTGTCGTCCCTCCAGAAGAAAGCGGGGGAGACAAGGGGAAGCACGAAAGGGGGCCTAATATATGTTGACACCTGGATCAACCGAAAGCGTGCAAGGAGCACTATGGTCGACTCCGGTGCAACTCATAATTTTATAACGG
>CM046893.1:7567043-7632871 GCA_025688845.1 Cucumis hystrix | reverse complement strand
CACGGGGTCTACCCCCACCGTTGTGCAGACAGACCTTCGGCAACCCAAAGGACTGAGAATGATCTCGGCCATGCAACTGAGGGAGGGCCATGTTAAGGAAGACACAAGGTGTGTCGTGGAGAAATGTTGTGATGGGAAACGTGATAGTTTCGCCATGTCAGAATTGCCTACGAAGAGTAATTGTCGTATGGCACAGTTAGAGTCAACTGAACTCCGGAGACAGTCACAGGGATTGTCGAGTGCAGGATTCACTAGACCTGCAAAAGCTCCGTATGAGGGTCAAGCCATCTTACGGAAGGAAGAGAATGGACGGTTGTGTGCTGACAACCGTGTCCTGAAGCAAGCCTCGAGGAGAGGGCCAACTTTTGGGTCCGTGAGTGGGACTCAACCTGTTGAAGCTTACGCTGAGCGTCTAATCGTGCTTTCAGTGGTGCCCTAGTGCAGAATGGACACCCGATCGCATTTGAGAGTCAGAAGCAGAGTACGACAGAAGGTACCTGTATGGTGTCTGCAGAAGAAACGCTTGCCATAGCACACAGTCTGAGGCATGGGAGACAGTGTTCCCATAAATCAACTTTTGTCAGAGAGATGAACGACGATGTTGCCGGCCATTTTGGTACTAAGCCGAATCTGGCTTCGAATAAAGCAAGGGGAAGGAGAGATGTACTCAAGCTTGATTTTGGGTCAGAACATAAGGGAGCGAGTAATAGGGCAATTGAGGCCCTTAGTAAGAGAAGCAATCATGGGGTTCCACAGATGTTGGCTCGTACGCGGGCATGTCAGGTTGATGGCCCAATGCGGGACGCGTCAAAGGAATTCCTGCAGGAAAACTCTGTCGCTCAAAGTGGCGCGAGCTTGATGAAGGCCGATAAATTAGTGCAAAGGGGTGGGGGTCAGTCATTGAAGGCAACCCAACCTTGTGTCACAGTTGGGAATAATTCGTCAACTGACAGAGGTCCAACAGAGAGTGTTGGTGGCGGACGACATGTGTTGTCGCGCCTTGTTGATTTTCCCTGTATGAGAAAGGGTCCTCAGATTCGTAGCGTTGCACAGAGGTGGAAGCAGGAGTCAGACATCGTCTGGACCGATCGAGAGGAAGCCTTAAAGTGGCGGGAAAAATGGGCAGATAAGAAACATTGCCCCTTGGATTTTCTTGTGGAAGACCAGGTCAACGTCAAACGCCGACCTGAACTGACTCAATGGTGAAGACACCAAGATCGTCACCTCATGAGAAGACACGAGGAACTAGCGGAAGTCCTTGCTAAGGAAGCGAGGAAAAAAAGAAGAAGACCCACGGGGAGGAAACACAAGTTCATGGTGAAGTGGAAGAGCCTCCTCGTGGAAGAAGCATGTGGAAGACGTACCAAGACCGTGAAGCATGGAAGCAGAAGATCGAAGGATTCCAGCTTTGCCAGTCGACGGGGACGTCAACTGTTTAAGTGGGGGAGTGTGTCACGGACATATTTTTCCAAAGTGAGTTTACCTTTGGTTATATGCTCCGATTAGCTCCCATTTATCTTATCTTTAAGCACCATATTTAGTTTAGGCATTTGCTTTTCATTTTAAGTCATAAAGCTTGGGTGTGACGTTTCGGTATTTTCATATGCAAGCCTACCAGAGCCAAAAATGTCAAAATGTACTATAGGGGAGGCATACCAGTTGAATCCTCGCCCAAGCATTAGTTGTACTCTTTGCAAGCAACCCTTTTTCCTTGCAATTGACAGTCTTTAATGCTTATTGTAACGTCTATTTCAATGTATTTCTTTCTTTCAGGCGTTTTATAAATAAATTTCCCAAGAACGCTGAGGAAGGTTACTACATACGTCGACGTTACCCACAACTTTCGGATTTTGATCGGCTGACTTGTTCATCGAGTCAGAACAAGTGCCGCACAATCGTCCGTCTCAAGGTTGAAACGCTACGATTGTGACACTCTTCGCTACAAGGAGCAGTGTTAGGCGATGGAGGAAGAAAGGTGGATTAGAAGTTAGCTCTAGATTTTATGTTTCACAAGAAAAGTGATGTAATTTGTAAAGTATGAACCTTGTAAAGTGTTAAGTTAACAAAAAGAAGAAGTTGTGTTATTTCGCTACATTACCATTATTATTGTATGAGTTAGCCTAGAAGCTAAAGTTGAAAGTATATTTTTGTAAAGGGTGCGAGGCAAGGAAGTAAAGTCCAAAATTTGTAAATTTCTACTGCAATAAGAAAGTCTAAGCTTGAGGAAAAGGCTTCTCGAAAAGAAAAGTTAAGTGGTATGTTCCGCTTAGTACTAGGCATTCAACGCCTCATCTCATGAGAAGTGCACAATGAGTTTCTAGGCAGGACACCCTCATCTGGTCGTAAGGTGTGGCATTTTGGGTGAGGCATGGCATAGGACTGGAATAGGATGATGTGATAATAGGTGCAATTCCTATATCTATGCGTTTCTAAATTCCTTGATGATATGCATGTAGTACATGTTTTCCTCTCGCTTCCCCAAATGTAAGTGAATTGAGAGGTTTCCTAGGTAAGCCAAGGTCGAACATAGAAAATTTCTATCAAGCTTTAGTTATAATGTTTACTTATCCTTTAGGCAGTATACAATTCTATACAGTATAAAGTAAAAGTATGTGTGTACTAAATCTACTATCTACACTAGAGATTCTGTAGAAGGTGACATGAAATAGTAGGGATGTGAAAAGTGAACTAGCTTGTGTTAGAGAATGTGAAGGAATGTGTCTGCGTTATAGGTGATTAAGTCATGCGGTAATCCTTGATGAGATAGAGATCACTTAACAATCTTCTAATTAAGGCAGACTAGTCCTTTCCTTCGGCTCACATGGAGCTCTCTAGAGTTTGATCCATTTACACCAGCCAAGTTTACATGGTAGGGATGAAGGTTTTATATAGACGACTTTAGGCAGGAAGCTTCTATTCTATTGCACATATTAGTGCCGATTGCAGTCTTGTCAAGTCACATCAACTCCAACTATCATTCCTGTCTTCTAGTGAACCTTTATCACTTGATGATGTGACATCTGGCTTGATGGTGTTAATCGTCAGGCAATCTTCCTATCGCATATAAACTCTTCGCACGCAGTTCTCTTGCGATTCACCATGTTTCTTCTTTTCTTCATAATCATGTGATAAAAAACTAAAAGCATGATCAAATAGGCATGAAAACTTATGTAAACTATATTCTCTTATCTTTATAAATTTGTGACGAAAGCTACGCGTTTTGACACTTTTATCCTGCGTTTTGGCTCCATTGTCTTACCTAAAAGGCTATAATAACTTGTGTTTCTACAAGTTATCACACCCTAAATTTAAAACAATGCTAGTCCTCAAGCATAACTCCATTTAAATGCTTGTTCCCAAGCACGATTCCACCTACAAGACTTCCTTTCCTTTCGCATCCCCAAACTTCTCATAAAACAAGTTAGTCTTATTTGCCATTAGGGTTTACTCTCGTTGCATACTCCCCACTATGAGAATATTTCCAGGTTCAGAACGTGACAAGCTTAAGAAATGACTAAAAACAACAGTGCCTATGATTTTCCAGGTCCATGTTCATTCCCTAGAAAATATTATTTTTCAATTTTTAGAAATGGCTAAAATTTTTGAAGATCGGATTTTGGGTTCTTTTGGCGAAGAAACTTTTATTTATTTAGTTGGGACTTGGCATTGAGTGGAAAATCATAAGTACTCTATGAGTCTGTTTCTCTCCTCAACTACAACTCTTATCGCCATTTGTTCACTTTTTACCCTCAACTTTGTTGAAGTTTTGCTTCTTATTTTTGGTGAGAGGCGGCAACGTCATTGAAGTTCTTATTTCAATTGAATAAAAGAATAACAAAATTTTGAAATTATCTTCATTTTTTTTACTTTGTTTTAACTTTTGTTAAAAATTTATTTAAAACGTATTGATAGGATTTTTCAAAAAGTTTCAAAAGCTTTAGCTTGGACCTCACACACCCCCAAATTTAGAACGCAACAAGGTCCTTATTGCTGAAAAGTTCATGATAAGATTTATCGTAGAAAAATCTTATAAAAGAGGTTTGAGATAAAACTTGCTCGCTTAGTGAACTTTCTAGAAATATTTCCTAAGTAGATTTTCTTAACAAGTTATCCGCCTAAATAACAAATGAAACTTAACTTTGCACAATTATATCATTGAAGTTATCATAACGATCCAAAGAAAAATTAAAGTACTTAAACGCAGAAAGCTAAACTTACAACAAGGAAAGTTAAACACGTAATGAATGGATCAAAAGTAATTATATAAATACAAGAGAACACAATTTTCTCTATAACTCTAATTCTTATTTTAAAAACAAGCATATATATATATATAACTAATAAATTTAGTTATAAGTAAATTTGTTTCAGTAATTTTTGGTAATGTATATGTATTTCTAATTCCAAAGTTAATTAAGAAAAAGGTTATGATAAATGTTTCCGCTTCATAAATGGCTCTAAATCCTTTCAATACGTACAACAACAATGATAACCCTCTCAAAGTTTGTCAACAACGCAAGCATAACTTAATATCATTCACATATAGTTCGTTAATTTCTTAAAATCTGAGATTTCCATTCTCATACTTCCACATTCATTTTACTAAAAGAAACACATCACTGTTAATTAAAAGAAAGTTATTACAACTAAAGAACATATCCATCCGAAACTGGAGTAATTGATCAAAAATCCCAACTCCATTGGAAGGTTTAACCTAAAAAAGGCTAAATGCTGATAAATTTGTACACACTTTATTCTAATAAAAAAAATACAAATAACATAAGTTATTTTTTTCCTATATTTTTGTCTTTTGAGACAAGTACACAAACAACAAGGTTAGAGTGCTAGACTTGCAAATGGTGGAAAATGGGAGTCCATATCTTCCTTTCCTAAACATCCCCATCAAGAATGTTTAGAATGAAAATGACATTTAAAGCTAATTTTAAGAATATTTTTTAAAAAAGGTACATTTTCTAGTTTTCAAAACTTGACTTGTTTTTAAAAACATTGGTAGATAAAAGATAATGCAAGGAAAAAAAAAACAAGGGGTGGAAAAGGTGTTTATAGATTTATTTTTCAAAAATGAAAAACATAAAATCAAATGGATACCAAACAAGACCGTATCTTTTAGTTTTTTAGTTTATGAAAATAAAGCCTATTGATACCATTCCTACATGTTATGAGTGATTTTGGACCAAGGTTATAATTGACATTTTGAAATGAAAAAGTTAAAAAGAAGCATGATACAGACCAAAAGAGACAACTAAAGACTGAAGTGGATGTAAAAAGGGGTTGACTTAGGTTAGGCCCAAGTCAGTGGTTGAGGTCGAGGATGATCTTTACCAAATGCTCAATGTGGCATGTTTTACGTGTGCCCCAACTAAAAGTCGCACTTGGAGCCCAAGATATAACCAAATAAGGCAGCTCGAATGAGGCTGAGGTCAAAGCCGACCTTAGTCAAATACAAAACTAAGCACATCCTTGGCTGGTTAAGGTTATCTCCTTTTTCTAGGATAGCTTGGAAGCCTTAGAGAACAACCTAGGCTAACTTTCTCTATAAATACACTATTATGACTTCATATGAGGTATTTAAGAACTTCTAACTTTTTCTCTATTCTCTATTTCACTCACTAACTTAGGCATCAAAACCCTTTTTCTTTGTTTTGATAGTCCTTTTTTCCCCAAATTATAAATTCACTACTGCTATTACGCGAAGGTCAAGTGTGTTTTCTTTTAATTTGGCGAAGATGTGGCATATTAATAATTGGCGTCATTTGTGGAGAAGAACGTGTTCTACTAATAATTTGCATACCTTGCAAAACATGAGTGAAGAGAGGAGAACAAGAACATGCATGAAGGTGGCTCAAATCAAGATCGACATCCGCAAAGGACAAGTAATCCAACATTACCTTGACCCAATGAGAGAATGAAGGCATTGGCCGAAAAAAAGGTAACTAAAATGGGTCAAGGTCTGACTCAACTACTTGAGATTCTAGACAAACCAAACCTTTGGCAATGGTTCAGGTGGAACCATTTGTACTTGATCCTACCATAGGAAAGCCCTTTTGTTTGAAGATGTGGAAGAAACAAAGTCTCATATGTTCAAAAATTAAAGGAAAGTAATTTAGGTGAAAATAATCCTGAACATGAGTTGAGGTTGTCAGACCACCAAAGAAACATGTTGCTATGCATAGCAAGACCAGTACGACTAAGGGACTAAAATCCATAGTGCAATCTGTGCCAAGCAGTTTGAGTAGAAGCCAAGGCCACTGATATCATGGTTGAAGGAACCAAGTTAAAAGAACAAAGATGAAGTCAAGACCGAGAAGTCTCACTAGAGACAGACCATCAAAGCTTGACTGAGGAAAGACAACGAGCCAAGGTTGAGGTCAAGATCAGGATCAAGAGCTCTCCTTGGAAGGTAGAGTTTAATGAGGATCCAAGATAAGATAAGAAACATCGAGAAGGCCAGAGAAACATAATGACGTAATCTCGAGGCACTAACCAAAACAAGTTAACCTTTTATTTGCTAAGGATATCATGATATTTGAGCTTTTCTCGATGTTCAAAGTCACAACCACAAATCTTGGATGGAACTTCATGGAGTATCTGATGCAATTCAACGAGCATTCATTTCCCCCTTAACGAGATCAGTTTAGGACTAGTTTAGAAAAGTAAAGAAAGAATCAATTGGCTCTTTCAAGGAACTAGCTCGAGCCTTTATTACTTAATTCTTAGGCAGGAGAGACCAACCCAAGCTAAGGATTCATCTACTGACAATCAAGCAAATGCCAAGTGAAAGTTTATTTAGAATATGTTGCATGTTTCAGTAGTGAGCACTTCAAATTGATGGATATACTAATGGAGCAACATTGATTACTATAGGATCTTAATTACGAGATGAGAGACTTCTTCACTTGATTGGTAAGAGAGAATCCAACACTTATGTTGAATTCATAACCAAAGCCCAAAAGTATAAGAGTGTAGAGGACTTGGTCAAGTCGAAGAAAGAGGCACATGAATGTGAAATGGGAGTAGGTTTCCTATGCAAATGAGACTATACAAATGAGTGAACTTCAATGATAAGAAGGTTGGAAGAGCGATACCCACCTCGACCTTGGCCAAGGTTACCTCAACCTCGGCCAAGGTTACCTCGACCCTCGACCTTAGAGGTGTACATAAGCCTAGTTGGGTCAAGTTGGAGAAAATATATAGACCAATCCAACGTAACCAAGTTGAAAAAATTTAAACCCTATCGGTTCAATATTCAAGGGACAACTCAACCCAACCCAACCTAACTTAATGCAAAAAATTTAAACCCTATCGGTTCAATATTCAAGGGTCAACTCAACCCAACCCAACCTAACTTAATGCAAAAAATTCAGGTTGGGTTTAGGGTTGGCTTTTTTTTTTAATCATATTGTTTTAACAAAGGTAAAATAACAAAAGTACGATAGGCTTGTCGGCTGTAACATGCAATTTTTCGACACCATGAGATAATAGGCCTAAGCTGTGTGCGAAGGGAAGGTTGAGTGCAAAGGGAACAAAAATGTGAAGGAGAGTGCGATTTGTGATTGCGAAGGGAGCGAAGTGGGATTGGTTGTGAACTTGCGATTTTCGGAAAGTGAGAAATGTGAATGGACACAATTTCTGGAATGTGTGTCAGTCGGAATTTGTGGCGGCAAGAACGTGCAAATGCCAGAATGTAAGAAGTGCAAACAAATGAACGGAAGCCAATGGGCCGAAACGTGAGAGATTATGAATTGCTATTGTTTACAAAGTGCGAAGGGAACAGATGGAAGGGAAGGGAAAGTCGATGGGAAAATAACACGTTATATCATGTAATCGGGTCGGGTTGGGTCAACCTTCATGGCCAAACCGATAATTCATCCATTTTTTTTCATTTTTCTAACTCAACCAACCCAAAACGTAATTCAACCCAACCCTTATAGTTTAGGTTGGATAATTTGAGTTGGTCAAGTGACTAGGTTTTTTGAACACCCCTACTCGACCTTGGTTGAGGTCTCCTCATTGTGAACCAACAAGTAAATTTGGAAAATATACCCCTACAATCAATCTCTTCTGACGAGATTCTCATGAAAATACAACATGTCAATCTGCCCAAACATCGAGGAAAGTTTAGGACAAATATAGATAAAATATTGTATGTACCATCAAGATTTTGACACTTCACAAGAGCATGAAATCAATTGAAAGATGATATTAAATAAATGATTCTTAATGTATACTTGAAAGAGTTTGTGTGTAAAGATGAGAAGCACTAGGAAAGACATAAAAATGGTGAACACTCAACCCAATATAAGAAATCAGATAGGATGAGGGCGATTTGCTTGTCGAAGTCGAAACAACATTATCATAAGTAGATTTTGTTCTTTTATATAAAATTCTTTATTTGAAATTTGTTATTTTCATTATGAAACATGAACTTTCTTTTCTTCGTTATTTTAATAAATATTAGTTTTTCTATAAAATGTTTGCAATTGATACTAAAACAATATGTTAATTACTGTAACCAAGTATTTTGGTAGAAGGGGAATGTGATATGTTTCTCCTTAGATATGCATAAGATCTTAAATGCAAGAGTCAAGTGTGTTCATAAGATAACTTTCAGCTTGACAAAACGCAGAGGACTCCTATGGTCGAGGCTAACCATAAGATGACTAAAGTCGCTGACCACAATAAGACAAAAATTTATGATGAAACGAGATGACGACAATCAAGACGATCCACAAAACATCAGAGATCGAGTTGACTAGAAGATGACTAAGGTTGAGGCGGACCACAAAATGTCCGAGGTTATGGATAACCACATGACGAAAGAGCTTAAGACCAACCACAATTAAATTTCTCTTTCATTTAACATGTGTTCAATGAAACCATGCTTGTAAAAAATCTCAAGAAATTGATTTTTGTCTTTCTCAAGATGATGCACAAATCTGAAGGAAGTTGATTTTCATCATTGTCACTTCACCTCCTATAAATTGATTTTCGTCCATTTTTGAGATGACACACAAATCTTAAGGAAATTGTTTTGTCACCTCACCTCTCATGAATCAAATTTCATCTTTTTCAAGACGGTGCATAAATCGTAAGCGAATCAATTTTTATTTTTTTGACAAGATTGCCACCTCACGTCTCAAGAAATCGACTTTCATCTTTTTGAGAAGATTGCCACCTCACTTTTCAAGAAATCAATTTTCATCTTTCAGACAAGATTGCCACTTTACCTCTCAAGAAATTGATTTTCATCTTTCTCACGATGATGCAAAAATCTTTAAAAAGTTCATTATCTTTCTGACAAGATTACCACACCACTTCTCAAGAAATCAACTTTCATCTTTTCTTTGAGGTGTGCACAAATCCTAAAGAAATCAATTTTCATATTTCTAACAAATTTTACTCTCATGTCGAATCAAACCCTCATGATCCAACATGCGAGTGAGGGCTAATGTTATATGTGCTTTTGGGCCAAGTATAATTTGTATTTTATTATGAAAAAGTCAAGAAGAAGTATGGTATAAGCCAAAAGAGAAAACTAAAGACCGAAGCAGGCCTAGAAAAAGGGTTGGCTTGTGTCAGGCTTAAGCTAGTGGCTGAGGTTGAAGTTGACCTTTGCCCAACGTTAAATGGGGCATGTTTTACGCATGCCCCGACCCAAAGTTACATTTGAAGGAAAGGATATATATAGCCCAAGGAAGACGATCAAGTGAGGGCGACCTTAGCGAAATACAAAACTAAGCACACTCCTTGGTCAATTAGGTTATCTTCTTTTCTTAGCCACTTGGAAACCTTAGGGAACAACCAAGGCCAACTTTATCTATAACTACACCATTATTACTTCATATGATATATCTAATTAAGAAATTCCTAATGTCTTCTATATTCTCTAATTCCCTTATTGGCTTAGACAATAGAGCCATTTTCTTTGTTTTGCAGGCCCTCTCTTTCTCAAATTATAAATTTTCGTTGTTGTAAGTAGTTAAGTCAGGTGTGTGTTTTCCTTTGTCAAAATTTGACATCAACACAACCTATTGATTTATTTGTTTCTTTTTCCTACTATTTATGGGTGTTTTAGTAAGTTTTGAAAATTAAAATAAATAAATAAAGTAGTTTTTAAATATTATTCTTTTTTTTTTTTTGAAATGTAGCTAAAAATTCAGGTGTAAAATTGATTGCAACCATTTTAAAGAAATTGTAAACAACCAAAGGGTCCCATTTCCTAACTATTTTGTATTTTTTTTAAAAATAAACACTACTACAAAATTGACAATACTTGAAGCTTTGATATTCTTGACAATTTTAATAAAATCTGTCAAGTAGAAAAAAAAAACCATGTGAAAAATAATGAAAAATGCATTATTTTTAATTTTTAATTTTTAATACTTGATAGATTAAAAACGTTAAGATTAATTTTAATTACTTGACATTTTTTAAAGAGACATTTTTAAAAATAGCAAAATAAATTAAAATATTTACAAGCTATAGTAAAATTTTGGATTCTATTACTGATAGTCTTCTATCACTATAGCATATCAATGACTATCGGTAATAGAATTTGCTATAGGTTGTAAATATTTTTGTAAAATTTATTATTTTTTAAAGTTCTCTTTTTTAAAGGTTAAGTAATATGTTTTTTTCTCCCTTTTTTAAAAACAATTTTTTTCCTCTTTTTTCTCAAATTTTCCATTTTTCTCCAATTTCTAAAACAAAAATTTCCCTTTTTTTTTTCCCCCAAATTCTAAAAAAGCCCTAATTTTTTCCTGTAATTTTTCCTCATCCTTTCTCCCATCCACCATTTCTTCATCTTCTGTTCAAATTTCACCGAACGAAAGCTCCACCGTTTCTTCACATTCTTCGCACAAATCTTTCACCACGCCCAAGCTTCGACACACCTTCTCACCATCTTCAATGAAAGCTCTAGACGGCCATCCACCACACCTACCACGCCCAAGCGTTTGACGGCCCTCCCACCACACCCAAGCGTCCGACGGCCCATCCACCACGCTCAAGCTCTAACGACCGTTCATTTACGCATGAATCTCCCACCACGCCCCAGCTTTTGCGGACATTTGTTCTCCCACCACTGCACGAATCTCGAATCTCCAAACACCATTTTTACCATTTGTGCTCGAAACTCCTCACCCGTTGTTGGCGGCGTTTCATCAGGTTAGGTTTTTCTTCATTTTTCCTAAGATTATGAATGGACCTCGAGATGATTATAAATCTTTGTATATTTTTCATAGTTTAGATTTCACCATTTGGATAGATTTCACCATTTGGATAGATTTCACCATTTGGATAGATTTCAATTGTTTCTGTTAATTTGTTAGGGTGAAGATATGTTTGAAATTGAATTAGATGATCTTGGGTCACTTGTGTTTTGTAAATTCTGCTGCTATGGAGATTGGGGTTTGTTCTTTTTTAATGGCTTCTTGTTAGTTCCCTAAGAACATTCATCCTTTTACATTTAGAGAGAAATTTAGAGGGAAAGTGCAGGGGAAGTGGGATTATTTGAGTTTGGGGGAAATGTTGCCGTTCTTCTTCTTCAGGAATTTCGGTTGCTTCACCTGTTGTGGAGCATTGCAGTACAGTTTCTACTTGGCAAATAATCATAGGGTTAGTAGAAATCAAGTCACATTGTAGTTTGGCTTTGCCTTTGGTTTAATTTTTTTCTTTTTTTTTTTTTTTTTGGATTGGTTTATCTTTGTTGCTGCTTTCTTTTGTTATCAATCTTCTTTCTCTCGTGAATGCTTTTTGTGGGTTGGTTTCTATTTTGGTTTCTGCTTTACTTTTGAAAGTATTAGGTGGGTTGGTTGCTGCATTTGTTTGATTTCTAGGAAAATTAGAAAAGAGAAGAGCGATACGTTTTAAGCAGCGAATATAGTTTGTATAAAATGTGTAGTGTACTTTTACATTCTTCGACGTTGTTCATCTCACTTTTTTGTTGAGAGTCTTTCTATGGCTTTTTCTTAGACAGCAGGATAGAGGCGTGCATGTGAAGATTTTGATTTTCCAACTAAACTCTTTACGCATAGAATTTCCGTTGTTGAATAGTTTCTTTATTTCAGGATAGTTGGTTTTGCAGCTTATATTACTATGGTCTATCACTAACAGTACTTAAATGTAGTACTTAAATGTAGATACCATTGATTGACAACTTCTTCTTCTTTTTCTTTTTTGCATTCTTTTGTGCTTGCGTAAATTTTCCTGTGTGACTGTCTGTTATATGACGGGAGTTGTACTCTCTTGCACTGTGATGTATTCTTATATTCATGTTATTTTTGTAGGTTCAATGATGCCGACAACTTCATGGGCTTTGGTTCGTTTATCTGGACCATCAAAATATACTGGCATTGTTCAAGCAACAAAGGATATTTTCAGAGAAGAAGGCTTACTGGTTGGTTGTTTATGCTTGTCTAGAAATCATGTTATATGTATTCCGCAATTGACATGTTATGTTGGAAATATATAGTTTAGGAAAGATTGCAATTACACTTTCTTGTTTGTCTATTTACATTATGTTACTCTTATTAATGCAAGAAAGATAGTGTGAATTTGGAAAGATATGCGGGGATTTTTTTGTTAGTAGAGATACTTGAGGAAAATTAAGTTGTTTACTTGATACCTGATAATGGAGGAATAGGGATTGAGAATAAGGAAGAGGAGATTTGATGTATTTGCTGATCAAATCATCTTGAAAGCTCTTTGATGAAACCAATGTGGAACTAGGTAATTGCAAGTATGGTGATTGCATGAAATTTGGTTTACAAAATAAAGATTGACCGGTAGCTAATGCAAAAAAAAAAATTGGAATAGAGGAACATTCATGTTTTTTAGTTTTAGCATCTAATATCTAAAGAAAGGAACCCCAAGTAACCAAACAAAAAGATCGACTACCTGGTCTCATGTAAGAAAATTGAGTATCATTTATCTCATTGGAAGAAGAGAGATCATTTTAGAGTATCAAGTGAAGTTGAAAAAATGAAAGTAAAAACGAATAATATATAAATAAATGTATTCTCGTCCCTTCGGCCTCCATCTCCTAGATTCATGTGTTTTAGAATTTTAACTTTTCTTTTCTTCTCACCGGATGCATTCTTCTCAAAGTGGTTTAAAGAAAAAATTGGGCTCTCTTTTTCCAATTTCATTTGATACTCTAGAACGATCTCGCTTTTCTCAATGAGATAAATGTACTTAATTTTCTTGCTAACCAGGTAGTTGATGTTTTGTTTGGTTACATAGGTTCCTTTCTTTAGATATTGGATGCTAAACCTACTTGTGAATACTTGTTTCTGTTTTTATTTATCGATCTTGTCTGGTTTTATCTGATGCAGAGGCCCACAAACAATGCAGCAACCGTTGGATCATATCCATTTTATCTTCTTCGAACTATATTGGCTTCACAAGGTGAACCGAATGTATCAAATTTGATGGACAACTCATTTTTTCTTATGGCACAACTAGAAATTGTTTTTACCATCGGAAGAACTGCTTTTGGGAACTATGTTTGTGTATAAATATTCGTGTTAATGTGCATAGTTTTTATGGAAAAAATGACTTCACTTGTGCATGCATGAAAAAGAACATGATTTAACTAACTTTTTTTTTTTTTTTTCTTTTCTGAGAACAGTTTTTCTTTCTGAAAGATCTCTCAAATATTCTTTAGCCTTTCAAGCATTGAGCTGAGTTGCTGATCTCTATGCTTTTTTTAATTTAAAAATCAATATATAAGTCTCCCATGTGTATAATTAGACATACAATACATTCTTTTGAAGAGAAAGGGATGAAGAAGAAAGGTGTAGCCAAATGTACACTAACAATTTTATTTGGACACCAACTTCTTAAAATCCTTTTATTTCTAGTGACTCTGCCAAGGAGCATTTGAGTCTGCATTTTCAATAGTGTTTCTGTGTTGATGATCTACAATTTCTGTTAGCAAGTTTACTGCACCATTCTTTTTTTTTTTTTTTTTTTTTTTTGTACGTTCTCTTTTTGGTCGCTTATCTCGCTCCTTATCTCACAGTTTCTCTCGAAATGATATTTGCAGTCATGGAACCTCCGCCACTACCATGAGGCTTGGAGCAGATGTTCTAGTGTTTTCCACTTGCATAGACCAAATGTTAGATTTTCCTCATATTTACATTTTAGAGACTTTTAAGATTTTTCATATTAGACATTTTAGAGACTTTTAAGATTTTTCATATTAGACATAGAGCTAGGTAGAACAATATCTTCATATGGTAGAAGTTGGGGCTATTGTAATTAAGTATGTAATGACTAACTATATGTATGCTTCAATGATATATGCAATTTATTAAAGTATTAGTTTTTTGATGGAAAGTTTGGGTTGATTCAATTGTTTGATTAATATTGTATAGTTTAGCAACTATGTATCCCAAAGGTTGTACTTATATGTGTGAATGGACTTCAAAACAGGTGCAATATAATTATATGAATATTTTAAATTGTCGATTTTTTATTTGAAAGAAAAAAGTCTTGACATGCAAAATGTGTTAAGAACAAACAAATTCTTGACGTTTATAAATTGTCAAATATAATTTTACTTAACGCTTAAAAACTGTCAAACAAAAAGGCTATTTTATTCTTGACATTGGATTACTTGACGTCAAATATATTTTTTATTTGTTAAGTATAATTGTACTTGACGCTTAAAAATTGTCAAGTAAACTTTTTTTATTCTTGACACCGGAATACTTGACGCATTGAAAACGTCAAGTAAACAAATACTTGACAGGTAAAAAGCGTCAAGTATTGTCCGTTTTGTAGTAGTGTAATCTTATATCTAGGCACTACTTACATGTCCAAATTTTGTTCTTTTGTTATCTAGTTTTTTACCAATGGTTTAGAAACCCAAGCCAAACATTGAAAATTAAAAAAGAAACTTTCAAAAAATTTGATTTTGAAATTTGGCTAAGAATTCAACTGTTGTAATTAGAAAGAATCAAATCTTGGTAAGCAATGAGGAGTAAATAGACTTAATTTTCAAAAGTTGAAAGCAAAATACCAAAATGGTTACCAAACGAGACCCAAATGGTTATCAAACTAAATATTAGAAACCGAAGCAAAGCAAGAAACTATAAGAAAGAAAAGCATATGTTCTATATGTTTAAGAAGGAATTTTGATATTTTTAATCAACAGCAAGGAAGAAGTACTAAAGAAATAGCATATATATATATATATATGTATTTTGAGTGAAACTTGCCTGGGGTAAGAAGTGAGAGTTCGTGAGTAGAGAATAGGCAGGCAAGATGGAATAGCAAAGCTCTGGAATGGATTTGGGTCCCCAAAGATAGATCCACAAATAGAACATACACACCTTTAGGTCAAGTTTACCAAAGACAGCGCCAAAAATTGGGCAGTTCTTTGTGAATAAAATTTCAAGGAACCCTGTTGTCCATCTCTTCAGCTGAGTGAAAGTAGATGGCCCAATTGTTGGTGCACAACCTAGAAATGCTGCTGGCTGTGGGTTTAGATATATGGATTTCCAGCCCTTTCCTTGGATCATCATCCCTGTGAATATGTCCTCCGTCACTGACCCATAGTACCAACCCACCTGTTACACGTTATTGTCAACAAATGTTTCTAAGAGGGTTGTCACAATGTAGCTACACTTCTGAATCTAATGAGAGACAAAAAGCTAAGTCACTGAAGTATCTTGAATTTGTTTTGAGTGGTTATTAGGAGGCGTGTATGTTCATTTTCGAATTTACATTCCAGAGTGATTAAATGTGGCATTTTCTATCTTAATAGATAGTGACACATTTAAATTTCAGGTTCTTAGTACATCAGTTGTTTTCAAATGACTATGGTTTTATCTTTTTTTTCTTTCTTTCTTTGTTTTGGTTTTCAAATGTCTATATTTGACATTTAACAACATTAATAACTACTTTTACAAAAAGAAAAACATAAAACAACAAAACTAGGAATATTGTAAAAAATACAAAAATTTGACGAAATATTCCCAATTTATAGAAAAATATTTATACAATAGTCTATTTTAATCTATTGTGGTCTATCGTAGATGTAAAATACAATATTTTGCTGTATTTTGTAAACATTTTAGTTCATTTTGGTAAGCGTTATAAATGTATCTTTTCTATTTAGTAAACCATGATTTAGTTTTATTTCTTTTCAACTTTTGTTTTTCTTCCTTCTATTAGTTCCTCTAACATAAAGAGAGTTTAGATTAAGAAGATTACATTGCATATATATTGGTGTAGCACATCATGTTGTTTGTAATGGATGTTATTGTATTCTAAAGAATGGTTTGATCTAACACACAAATAAAAAGTGAACCCACCATTTTTTCATAATGGTATGAACTATGAAGTAGTGGTATCAATATCTTATAAATTGTTTAATATATATTTTTTAATGTTTATGTAATTGATCAACTATTTTTCTTTCTCCTATCTTAATCATAGAAAATGAATATGATTTTTTTAATTAACATTTTTTAAGTATTAAACAAGAAAAAAAATGTTTATTTTAATTTTTAGAATAAAGATATAAACACTAGTATATATAAAAAGTGAAGATATATATATGATGAAAAGGTTAAAGCAATTAGAAGGCAAACCTTAGCACCCCAACAAGTATCTTGCTCGTAATTACTAGTTGCGACGTTGTGTAAGGCTTCGATTGAGCATTGCAAAGAGTTGGGATAATATGTGGTTCCCATTGAAGCAAAAGAAACTGATTTGATGAATTCTTCGGAATTTCCAAATGTTTTACGTAATTTTGTTTCTTGAATACTTCTTCCTTGACAAAAAAAAAAAAAAAAAGTCAAAACATAAAGATATTATTTTGTAAGAAAAGAAAAGAATTTGAATTATGTTAGAGTTGAGAAGGGATAAGATGAAAAAAGAGAAAGGATTATTACCATTAATATTATGATCATTTGGGGAGTGACCATATAAGACTTTTCGTCTATGAATACAACCGGTTCCCATGTAGCTGGGGCCTTGACTTCCCGCCAGCCCTGAAACAACGTACTGCAATATGCCATCCCCAATTACTCATTACATTTTCTACCATTTTCTACCCTTCTTTTTCCAATTTTTTCTAAACAAAATTTTTAATTTCTACCTTTCATTTTTGGATCAGAAGTTATTGTTATTACTTTGTATTTATTTATTATGTGTAGTTTAAATTGATTCAATTATAAAAAGTTAAAAGATATTTAAGGTTTTAATACTCAATATATAATATGAAGCTATATCAAAATTATATTAATTGTTCATTGAGGTTTCTTTTTTCTCAATGTGAAATCTTCCGATATGTGTTTACTTAGAATTTATCATTTCTTTGCTAAAATTTCATTATATAAATGTCTTGGATTGAACGTATGTTTGGTTTTGTTTGAGATTTGATTAGTTGACTTCATATTTTCTAAGAGTTCGTTTTTTTGGAAATATCCGATTGTAATATTTCATCCGATATTTTCTTTTATTGAGACACGGCTTATATTTTTTAAAGGAGGATTTGTTTTCTTTCTTCGGTTTGATTATTAATTAAAGAAGAATAATTATGCTGAATTTTTAGGACTGTTGTTTTTGTTAATTGAGCAAGACGTTTTCTGCTCTGCGGTTGAATTCTTTATCATTGTGTTCTTCCTCTTTGCTCAATATATTTTTTTGTGCAAGTTCTTCACCGGTTAAGTGCAACATGCTGAAGATTTCATGGTCTTACGAGAAGTCTAAGTCATTACTATCAGAAAAGGGATTTTCAGTCTTAGGAAGAGCCTAAGACTCAGTTACAAAAAATGGAGCTCTCTATCTCAAGGGGATCCTAAGTTTTCTTAACGAAGAGAGTTTGCTAATGTGTGAAATGAAAATAATAACATTGAGAGGAGTCTTAAACACTATAAAAAGTTGAATTGTACAACACTAATGTTAGCACTCTTAAGAGGAGTCTAGCTAAGTTTTTGAAAGCTAAAAGAATCTCAGACATAAGAGGAGCCTAAGAGCTATATTTGAGAGGAAGTCTCACATCTCAGGAAAGTCTAGGTGATCAGTGAGATGAATTCTACCTGAATCATTAGTCATATTGCAAATAAGTACTACGTTATAACTGCTCAACTAATATATCAGTGAATTATCTTTTTTAGACACATTGTCCACAAGACATAGGTGGTTTATCGTTGAACTGGTGTTACTAACTTCGGTGTCTCTTTTTCTATTTACTTGTAGTTGGTATTCTTTTGTTACAGTTGTTATTTGTGCTTTTCGTTTACATTATTTGTGTTTGAGCGAGCGACAAATTACCAACTCAATATATTTTTAATAACAATAATAAATAAATAAATAAAAGAGCAAGGGAAAACTTACCTCCATCTCAACAATTAATTGATTTCCATATAAGTCATCTTTTAATCCATCATAGAAACGTTGAGGAAATTGGACGTATGCAACTTCTTTATCATTGATGGGGTCTATAAAGGGACAGATTCCTTGAAGAATTGCAGTCGATTCATTCACAAACATATCACAATCTACGTTCAATATATATGGAGCATTTGTCATCAGTCCTGATACCCTTGCCTGCAAATGTTATGAGAGTACTTGCAGATATAATAATTAAATCTAAAGTATATGTATTAGTAACTAGCTATAACACAATATAAATTAAAATATTTTTATATTTATAGCAAATTTTACATTTAACTCTTTCGTTGCTTATTAGAAATGACCATATATGATTGGTAAGAATCTAATCTATCACAGACAAAAACCTATTAGTGATTGAGTATATTAATTATAGATTTTGCTATATTGCAATTTTTTTAAAAATGCTTGTTATTGCTATTAACTTAATTATTATTAACCCAAAAAATGGTACCTATTTTAATTATCCTA
The DNA here is from genome assembly GCA_025688845.1 of Cucumis hystrix. Lineage (NCBI taxonomy): Eukaryota > Viridiplantae > Streptophyta > Magnoliopsida > Cucurbitales > Cucurbitaceae > Cucumis > Cucumis hystrix. The sequence continues at coordinate 7,613,971 of CM046893.1, read as the reverse complement.
ACACGTGCCTATGTTACTATTGGTCGATGAATGCAAGAGTAAAATAAACTTTTGGAATATTGGCAAGTTATATCTAAAAGCAACTTTCTAGTCTGAGTTCTTTTCATGAGTCTTTTACGTTTAGTCAAAAGTTTACGTATATGAATAAGTTTTGCAAAATAGGGAGTACTTTTCGACTCTCCCAACTTTAGTAGAAGTAACAATTTAGTTCATCATATTAGTTTGGAACTATTTTGTCTCTATACTTTTAATTTTCAAAATTGTAACAATTTCATTTACATGGCTCTCATCAATTTACATTATGTAATGAGTTAAACTATTTTTAAATTTTGATTAATTTAATTGATGTCATACTTTTGTTTCTGAGAAAATTTCCTACTGATCAATTTATCAATCAAAGTAGAGAGTAAATTTTCATGAAGTAATAAATAGTTACAAAATAAAGTATATATATAGACAACATTATTGTTTTTTTTAAGTAAAAGACCATACATAGGATGAGAGAATCAAACTTTTAAATATAAAGTTGATAGATGATAAGCTATGAGTAAATTATTATTTGTAACTTTGGTATGGAGTAAATATATTTGTAACATAAAGATATGATAAATAATTACGTAGCTTCTAAAAGTAGTAAAAAAAGGAAAATATAGAATGAAAAGAAAAGTATGAAATTACCAAAACGTTCAAGGCACCGGCCTTATAATGGTGGCCGTGTTTGAGCCTTTTTTCTCTTGATACGTAAATCAAGTGAGGAAGCACATTTTCGTACTCCTTGTTCTCCCATATTATCTACAAAAGAAAAAAAAAAAAGAAAAGATAATTATTTTTTGAATAATTATATATTTATTGGAGAAATAGTAAACAAATTAAGATAAGATAGACTGAAAACAAAAATCAACCACACTTCATTTTATCCATATCTTGTAGTTCAAAGTCCTTGCAGTTTTTCTTTCTATATTGGGACAGATAACTATAGATAGACAATAACAAATAAGACAAATAAAACCGATTAGACTTTAATATATATATAATCAAACTGTTTTATGACAAATTCAAAACAGAAACACTATATTACAGAAATAAATCTCCATAAATAATCAATTTTAACAACTTATTTGAAGATTCTTCTGGCATCGTCTCAGAAAAAAATCTCCAACCTTATATATTTTAGAAAAATATTGTCTTTGTTTAATACTAAATTTTAAAATATTATCGTTTTTACTTTCAGAAAGGGTTGTGGATAGTGAAACAAAAAGAAAAAAGAAACTATTTAAAAAAAAATATATATATATATAAATGACCTACATGGACTAAAAAAAATTGGATTGCTACACTGGGTAAACAATATTTTGCTATTTTTTAAAATACCTCTTTTACTTTTTCGCTAGATTTGAGATTTATTTAATTTTGCACCTTCAGCATTGAAAGAAAAATTTACAAAAATAACAAAAAAAAAAATATTTATGATAATAGAATCTATGTCACTTATATTTTTAAATTTGCAAAAATAACAAATTTAAAAATAGATTATTATCAAATTACCATCATATTTGCAATCGATGTAGTTTCATTATTTTTCAAAAATATTAAAATAATTTTAAAATTAACTAATTATTAATCAATAGATATTAGCATTAACGATTCCATGTAAGCATTTTGTACAAAAACCAAAGTTGAAAAGTATACCTTTTGAAAATCTTATTGTAAGCATTTTGTAAGATTCTATGTAAGCAGATATGTTTAAACACGCGTTGAAATTATAAAACAAGAAAACGATTAAAAATAGAATTTAATTTCAAAAATAGTAAAATAAGTTAATTTCAAGAAAACGATTAAAAATAGAATTTAATTTCAAAAATAGTAAAATAAGTTAAAATATTTACTAGCTATAGCAAAATTCTGAATTCTACTAATGATAGTCACTTATAGACTCTTATCACTAATGACTATCAATGTTTATTATAGATAAAATTTAAAATTTTGCTATATATTGTAAATATTTTGTCAAATTTGTTATGTTTGACAATTTCGCTTCAAACAGTTATGTTTAACGTGGACTAAAAATGTAACTGGTAACATTTTGAGTGAAGTAAAAAGGAAATGAAAATGGAGAAGCACATTTTATTTATACGTATATTCTAGGAAAGAGTATCTTAAAAGCATTGGTTTAAGGGTTTGAAAATTTGTACCTTAATAATTGGATCATGATTTTTGGTATCCGTAGCGGAGAAAAATGGTAAGTCACGTGAGTCCCATGCTTCTTCTGCTTCCTCGATCTTCAGGCACAACGTCTCGTACTCACCCTTTTACAATCACAAACTTACTCAATTAACATTTTATCATTTTTATTTGTTCCTGCAATTTTCCCAATTATAAACTACTTCAACGGAAATATTACTCTAATAAGATGTAACACTTGTTGAGTGGAGTTTAAAACATATGTGGAACTTTTGTAATATATTAGGACAATATACGAAAATTTTCACGTTATGTTTATTTGTTTTTTTCATAGAAAAAAATGATTAAGGTGTGTGTCAACAAGTTTGGAAGTATGACTTGATAAGTAGGAATTTGTGAATTTCATTATTTATTTAGTAAAGAGTTTGCGGGTCTTATCACTTAAAAGATATTAATTTTATATCTTATCAACTTTGAGGAATTTTTTATCATCAAAGCAGTTATTAAAAGTTGTTAGGGTGTACACAATAAATATTTAATGGATTAATAAATTATTTTATGAAGTGTCGAATAATCAATAGAGATAGTATATATTCCACTATCACTCAAGTATTTTTGTCAACTTCCTGTAGAAGGCTTCAATAGTTCAAGATCTCTCTAAACTTCAAGACTTCTTGCTATTCAGTGTTCAACTCCTTACCCAAAACACATTCCAACAAAATTTTCAAGAACTTTTCAACCCGAAACACATCCCAACAAAATTTTCAAAGAACTTTTCTTCATTCAATATTGAGGAGGATAGAGATAAAGTGATATATATATCATAAATTCTAAACAAGTACCATAGCTTCTACCTTTTCTTGTTGTCTCTCTGTGAAATTCTAAACCGTACATACCAAAATCAGCTATTCTGTCAATATGGTAGACCACGATACCAAAAAGATAAAGAAAAAAAAAAAAGATCTATATACCTTGATTATGTTCCAGTGATGCTGAAACTCCTTGGACTCATCGGCTCTTAAAGAATCAGCAAAGTACTGAAACGGCGCTCTAACCCGAATCCCATGCCTTTTACAAAACGGAACCCAAATCTTAGCAAATTTCACCGCTTCCCTTAGACTATAAAACGTTATTGGAGAACACCCATCATCCGATACATAGCAACTCAATTTATCCACCGGATAATCAACCGCCAAAATGGACACCACCGTATTCACCGTAATTATCACCGGTTCTAACGACGCATCCGCCGTCGTAACGAACACATCCACCGCCGGAATCTCCTCAACTCTGTTTCTCAAAAACCACGAAACTCAAATTTCATAAAAAACCGTCTGTACATGAAATAAAAATGAAATGACTTTGGATGGTTAATTTACCGTTCGAGAAGGCGGTGGGGATAAGTAATGCAATGAAAAGGGTTGGATTTGATAACGACGAGAAGAAAGGAAGTGAATGCGAAAGAGGACTCGCAGAGGAAGGCGGTGAAATGTTGGAAATTGAAGGGGTTGGTGGCGAGGAAATGGAGGCGGTAGGCGAGGAGGGAGAGGAGGAGGAGGATCTTTTAATTGCAACTCTTTGGAAAAGAGGAGCGGCGGTCATGGCTGAGTTTGGAAACACAGAAAGTAGTGATAACAAGTAAGTTATAATATTCCTTTGTGGCTCTAGAATTAGACTATTATTTTATGAATTGCTACTTCCTCCTCTCTTTAAAACATTGTTTAATGCCACCTCTAGAATAGTAAGTGGAAATCCAAAACTTCTTTTTTGTTTGATTCTAATATGTCCACACTCTTATTGGCCCCTTCTTCATTTTTTATGGGTTTATTTTTCTTTATTTTGAAGATTCCAATGGTTGGGTGAGGTTTTTCTTTTCTTTTGGTCCATGTAATTGTGGCTTAATTATTTTGGAATTTATTTGGTTGAGTTATGGGTAGATATAATACAATTTATAAGTGGGGAGTTTTGATTTGATTATGAATCATTTTAAAAAAGAGATTTTATGTTATAAAAATATTATTTTTTGAGAGGACAAAAGATTAATAATAATAATTTATTAGGGATTTTTCGACAATTATAAATAAATATAAGCACCTGCATTTGTGGCAAAATATGAAATGAAAATTAAGGGATTTTTTTTTTTTTTAAATTTATGCATTTCAATTCTATTTATATAGATTCAAATAATAATATTTATCATTATTATTTTCTTTTTCTTTTCTTATTCTTTTCTTTTTCCATTTCATAAATTTCTTAAATTTTTCAAATTTATTAAATGCACAAAATCTTAGCATTTGTAATCATAAATAATAATAATAATAATTCTTTATTATTATTATTCTCTCACCAAAATATATAATAAACATATATATTTATTTAAACCACTATACTCTTTTCAAATTAAATATATCATCTTTTTTAGTCCAATTAAATCGATCGTCTCCCTTCTTGGATTATCTTATTTTCCATAAAATGATAATTATATTCCATCATATCATTAACTTTACTTTTTCAACTAAATAAAATCTACTTTCTCTTTCCTCAATTAAATTTTCCATCAAATCAACATTTATATTCCAAAAATAGTTATATTTTCCAAATATCAAATTTTCTCTCTCTTCATTAAATCTCATGAAATCCAACCAACCTTATTCTTTTACCAAAATAATTATGCTTTTAAAATATAATTATCTTTCTTATTATTATTTTTTCTTTCTAAACAAAACACAATATTTTTTTCTTAAATAATTATATTTTAACAAATATAATTATCTTGGCCTTTTCTATAATAATTATATATATATATATATATATATATATATATATATATATATAATTACAAATCTTCAACAAGATTTCCACTATTCAATTTAATTAAATAAATACCTAAATTATTTAACTAAATTCAATCTCAACAACACAAAAAATCCAATTTTACTAATTAATTAAATATTCAACCAACAAATATTTAACTAATTATAATTCTATAACCATTCTAAATCAAATATTTCAAATTAACACCTAATAGTTCCAACATAATTAAATAAAACTAAAATAATTATCTCTAAAAATTATCTTAATTTTCTAGGGCGTTACAATGATTAAAGAAATGACTCAGGCACAAAGAGGATCTTGAACACTTGTGCTGCATATTTTTTTAACTTTTAAATCGTTTAATTTATTATCAGTGATATATAAATTTACTTTCATGTCATTGTAGGTGTGGATTTCTTTTAAGATGGCATCCGTGGCAATGAAAAGATGATGCATTTTTTTTTCTTTTTATGTAATTGCTTCAAACAATATATAATTCTTTGAAAATTTGGATTTATTTTCTAATTATACAAATGACAATTTCGTATTTTAATGATTCTATTAATTTTGTGTTTGTTGTTATCGAATTTAAATAGAATCAAAACTCAAAAAAGTATCTCACGATAAAAAAAATTAAAAATAATAATTGGAAAAAATAATTAAAATTATGTTCTAACGCCTTTATGCTTCGAGCAGAACCCTTCCCTGATGTTGTAAGCACAGCGTCGAGAAAGTTACTCTCGACGTCGCATTGGGATTTCCTTTCTCCTAATTTTGGATGAAAATGTTGGGAGTTACCTTATGCCAACGTGCTCCATCCATCGAGATGTCCAATGTCAGGAGAAAGAAACTTTCAACGCCTTCACATTTATACATCGTGAATTACTCCTCTGACGCAGTACTTTTGACTTTCTTCCCGACGACGCTATATACGTCAAGAGATATCCATTTCCAACACCCTTTGGCATATATGCCGACCCTTTGTCGCGTCAGAAGAGACCCTATTTCTTGTAGTGACTCTTTTGCTGAGTTGCAACTGTGTGAAGTGATCTCAACATAACAATACGTATCCATCAATTGTATCACTCATAACGCGTCTTCCAGTGCCAAATCACAGAGCAAGTATGAAAGACAACAATAAGGGCATCTCATACCAGATCATATAGCAAGTATGAGGCATCATATTCCAAATCACTTAGCAAGAATAGGACATCCTATCCCATATCACACAGGGATAAGACATCCCATACCAGAATACACAGCAAGTGGGTGCCAAAAGTCATTTCAACTCAACATTTCACTTCATTTTTGTAACGACTCAATTCTTTATACTAAGTTGAGGAAATTACCTTAAAGATAAATAACAATTTTGACAATTTCTTGAAAAGAGAAAAACTAAATTTTCATTAAAATACCATGAAAAACATGCTTTAGCGATTTTACAATTTTAAAGATGATAAAAACAACTAGATAAAAATATTTAAGCTCAAAACATTGAAAACAAACAATGAAAAACAGAAGCAAAATTGTGTTCCTACATGGCATGTCACATATCCTTCTTGACGCTCGTCATATTTCCTCTATCATTACCTTTGCCTGAAATGTTAAACATAGAGAAGGATGAGTATAAATTTATACTCAGTAAGGGACCCAGTACTAGTCTCATTAGGTGTCTGTTAATTTCCCATTAGGGTTTCGTAAGGAAATCCCCCAAAACTATCGTGCTTCCGAACACACGCTATCCATTGATCTCATAGGGACACATCTAGGCTCTCGATGAACCCAAAGGAAATACCTAATGGGCTGTAAGTGACCCCGTCGGACCACTCATAAAACATAACATGACAGGCTAATGGTCTCTTCGAACTCACATCAGTCAGAAAAAGGTGGTGATCCCGAGGGACACTCATATGGGTACGACCCTAACAAACAAAGTTAACAGAACACCTATCCATCGCATGTAGCATATCATAAACATCATAAATCTGACATGAATATTAGTCATAAAATCCTTATCATGTGATTAATATTTCATGCATCATAACATAGTCATATAAGTCATAAAAGTATCAGTCATATCGGTCATATCAGTCGTAATATATAAGTCACCATATCAGTCATCCATACAATTACATTGATTTCAAATAAGAAAGTGTTTCAAAAGGAATTTCTATGAAAAGCTTATATATTTTCAAGTATAATTTATGATGTTTAAAGCTTGATTTGATGACTATGATTTCAATACTATAAAATGGTTTTCAAACCATTAGTTGTTTCCTTGAGATAATGCTAACTTTTATGTGCACATAAAGAGTCAAGGCTACCATGGGGTGTACGGGGCAACATGGTGACAAGAAGTTAGTTTATGCATTTAAAGGAGCGTATAAAGCTTAGCGGCCTAAGCAACAAGGACGAATCTATATACTCTCGAATGCTGAAGAACTCAGTAGTCTATACGCAAAGTTACATGACCTAGCATAGAGAGTGATTCGAGAACCTTGGGGAAAGAAATGACTATTAACTAATGTATGTTTATTGAGATGATGCATTTATGCTAAAAGATGTGTTATGCGAAATAGTGTTTATGCAAACTGATATATTTATATGATTTAATATGTTATCTTGTTATGTTGAATTGGTTAGCGAAATGATGTTTATGAAAAGGCATTGTGAAAAGAATTTCATAAAACCTCACTAAATCTTTTAGACGTATTCTTTAAAATTTATCTTCTAGGACTTAGACGTTGAGGCCAAGAGGAGAGAGAAGTTTTTGCTTACCAGACGAAAAGCTGTCAGACGTTTAGTTATAAGCTTAAGTGTACTATTTGTATTTTGGTTAAGTATGGTATCTGTATATTCATGTACTAAATGCCTTGTTGAAAATAAAAGTTAATGTTTGTTTTATCTTTTGTACGTTAAGTTCTATACTGCCTGAAGTATATTTTTTAAGTTAAGTGTTTTGGCGATCAGGCTAAGTTAAGGAAGTTAAGACGAGTGTCTTTGACATTTAACTGCGTCAAGGATGTTCAAGTCACACCGCGTCTCGCGAGTTAAATAAGCAGGTCTGTGGGGCAGGTTATGACATTTGTTGTCCTTATTCTATATCAAAACCAAAACGATATCTCATTCTCTAAACTTTCCTCTGCTTCCTCTTCGTGTTCAATCGAAGCTTGTAAATCATTAAGCATACCCATCATTTCATTTTTTTTTTCATGAAAAGTATTATTGTTAGTTCCTTCATCAAAAGGGTACTAGTAGTTCCTTCATTAAAGCTTTCTATACATCTATGCAAGTCACTAGCTCTCCATGATACACCCAATCTATATAGGAGGAGAATATTCCAATTGTAAATAGTTGTCGCTCCACACCCTCAAACGAGTCCCAATTTAAGTTCATACATCTCTTGAATGGACAAACCTTGTTCGTCTATAATCAATGACGTGAAACTTGACAACCTCTAAAAATTGGACTCTCACTCTATACTCAACTGAGAATTTATTCCTAAGTTTGATCAAACCCTTGTCCATCGTTAAAGACAAAAAAAAAAAAAAAACTAAATAAGTTTGATTAGTCTTATATTCCTTCTCTCAAACCCTAAACTTACTCCCAGAATAAGCTATGTCTAATCTCTTAAAATTTTCACTAAAGCTAAGTTTAAACTAAAGAGGCTACCACAACTGCAGGATAGCCAGAACTAACTAATCACCAAATAACTTCAATCTTTATAACCTACTTGCCACACTCCACCCTGAGCATCTGCTTGCTCGGCCCAAGACGTGGCATAAAGTCAACCGACGTCATTCCCTTTCTGAACAACACTAGTTGACTCTGACTACCCATCCTCTATGACTTGAGCGAATTTAAATATGTAGTGGAAACACACATGAAACATAAAACATTTGATAGCGGAAATCTTTAATATTTGAAATACTTTTAAAATTCTCGTAGTGTAGCCCATTTTAGAAATGTCTTTTATTTTTTTTAAAAAATGTAATAAGCATACTAACACCAAACACACTAATACTTTTACTTTATACCCGAAGAACATAAATATATAAACTATGTATAAAACATGATGGTATTTTTAAACAACTCATTTACTTTCCCAACTTAAAACTGATTGGTTGGACAACAGTATGTTCAGCATGCGGAGGTTCACAATTTGTACCTGGGAAGAGAAAAAACATTTGAAAATGGTGAGCTAAATAGCCCAGTGATTTACGATTTTGTAAAACGTGCTTTTAAAACAATTTAAGTTTAAACTTCATCCTTTGCATGAATAAACCATAAGCATAACATCGATAATAAAGTCTTTAGAAAACCTCTTTCTATATTTTCAATTGCTATACCAAAAGAAGTATGCTATTTACGAGGCAAAATCCAAGCATCAGTAGTGCCCCATCTCGTTATAGCTACAATGAGCTAGTGGGTAACCTACGTATCTTCATCTCAAGAGATGCCAAAACTAAATCTCAAATTTGTAGAACCCTCTTCTCATGAATCTGTTCCAATAATAAGAAACTAAGTATCTACTAAATAACTTTATCAAAAGGAACCTCTATGTACAGGAAATATATCCTGAAGGGTTGCTATATATATCAGATGATATAGTCTAAAACATTCTAAAATCATTCTTTAGCTACTTATCATAAACATACTTGCTTGTAAACCTTATGAGTAAATTCATCAAGAAATACATATTTGTCAAATATTTCTAAACTCATACTTTGAAAACACTTTATAAATCAGTAAACTCAAGTAGTCATACATCAAAAATTGCTTACAACATTTTAATATAAATCATAATTAGAAATCAACTTTAAACTCATTTTGTCACTCATAATATTTGAACTGGTCTTTAGTCGGATGTCTCCTTCAAAAGTCTTCTTATCCTTAAAAATTCCACATTTAATCCTTAATTAATTCTTTGGTCATGAAAATGTCCAAAATTTCCTTGAAATTTCCAAAAATATCAAAATTGCCCAAAACAACCTAAAAATAGCTAAATGGTGCTCACTCACAAGGGGCTGGGGCCCTGATACGTGTGCATGGCCTAGAGGTCTTGCATGCTAACCTCACGGTGAGGGGAGCACACCGCGTGCTAACCTCACCATGAGGGACAATGCGTGACCATGGCCGCACACCAGCGCACATCAGGTGTTTTTGTTCTCGTGGTGCTGCATGCCTAGCTCGTGGTCCGCTAACCTTTTTTTACAAGTCATGCACGCAGCTTGAGCGCATGCCTTTCCCCTCAGTTGTGCCATGACCTTGCCGTAAACCTCATAACAAGCCAACTAACCTTTATGACCAAAACAATGTACCCATCTTGCCTACACATTCTAGTTACTCGACCACTACCCAGAACATTGTTTTTCGTTTAGAATCATGACTAGACTTTGGAAAATCATAACTTTAAATCCATAAATCTTTTGGACAAACTTCCTTCTACAAAGTTGTTCTAAAATGACTTGACTTTCTTACCTCCAAACTTCAGAATCAAATTTCAAAAGCTACGTTTTGTAGCCTTTTGGAAATACACCTTGCTCAAAATTTCTTTTAAAAAGACCTTCGCACCTCCTTTTAACCAAAATGCCAAGATCCTTGCGTCTAATTCAGGTGAAGCCCTCCTCAAGAAACTAGAAAGAAATTCTAATCTTTTGAGACTGATTTGAGAGAAATGGAAAAAGTGATATGTGAGAAAGTTTTCCTTGAAATTGTCTATTTATAGGAAGCCTTGCATGAAACTTAACTGACACCTCCTCCTTTCTTAAATCCACCACTTAGTCTCCTTATGACACCTCCTACTTTTACTCCACCTCCTACATGGCCCATAAAATGCATGTATCAAAATTAGGACACTTGGACTAGTCTTAAACCATTTTTCCATAAGTTTGCCACGTACTTGTCCAAAATGTCTAACTTTGTCAAACGCCTAGATAACCTCTATGATCTTTCTCACATAGCCTTGGCCACCTAACCAAAATGCCCAAAATCATCTCATCTCACCTACTAACCTCCTAATCAACCATTTTGCCTAGCATCCTTTGCCTACCAACCTCTTATCCTTCTTATAGCCAAAACATCCAAAACACGTTTTAACTACTTGTCTTAACTACTTGTCTTAACTACCTGTCTTAACTGCTTACCTTAACTACTTGCCTTAACTACTTGCCTTAACTACTTGCCCTAACTACTTGCCTTAACTTCTTGCCTTAACTACTTGTTTTATAACCTCTTTGGAGGTCATTTACTACTCTTTTGGCTTAATTCCCATCAATTCCAAAACACCTAAGGCGTGGACTTAGCCAATCAATTTAACTTCCCTTTAACTTAAACATAGAACCTTAATGCCTTTTCCAAGAATTTTTACCTTCTTTTCCTACAAATCTCATTTTCTCTTGTCCTTGCCAAAACTTAACAAGTTTTAAAGATCTAAAAATTTTAGGGTTTTACATTACCTACCCCTTCCAACATACTTTACAAGCTACCTAACACTTCGAACCCCCAAAATTACTAACAAATTCAAAACTAAGTCTGAACTAAAGAGGCTAAGATAACTATAGGATAGCCATAAGAAAGCAACCACAAATTGCTTCAATCTTTGCAAGCTGCCTAACAGTTCCAAGAAACAAAACTTCTAAGAAGTAAACAACTAAGTTTGAACTAAAAGCTACCATAATTGCAGTATAGCCAGAACAAATCTCAACCATACAAAAATTTTAAAACAATTACAACCCCCACCCCTCAAATATTGAAATCATTATACCCCCTTTCTAAAATTCAATATAAACCCTTTCCCCTCAAATTTTAAATATAATCCTCCCTCAAATTCAATTAATATAACAAATTCATATTCAATCACAATCTCAAATTCAACATTAAACTAATTCTTAAATCCTAAAAACACTTCAAATTTAAATTCAAAATTAAAACCTAAAACTAATTCAAAATCTTAATCCTAAAACTAATTCAAAATCTAAATCCTAAAACTAATTCTAAATCTAAATCAAAATATAAACCAAAACTAAAACTAAACCAAAACTAACCCAAAACAAAAACTAACTAAACCACTTACCGAAATTAGGAGTGGCAACGACAGGCGACGACGAATGGCGGCAAGGTAACGTCGGCGAGCACGGTGGACGAACAAAGTTCTCTCCTTCTTGGTCTCTCTCTCGCAATCTCTCCTTTTCTTTCTCTTTCTATTATGTGATTTGCAAAACTAAAAGAGGGTTTTTTATAAGGAAACTCCCGAAGCATAACGAAAACGTCTGGAGAACCCCATTTTTGATGCCATTACTAATGCAGTCGGGAGTAAGTATCCATGTTCCCTAACGTGATGCAATTAACATCAGGGGAAATAAAAAATATTATTTAATTGTTTCCTTTCCCCGACGCTGTGGGTGAACACGTTAAAAATATCTGCCACAGTTTCGACATGTCCATGCATGACATCGAAGAAGGTGAAAGAATTAAATAATAATTTCATTTTGCCCAACGCTTAAAGGTCCATGTCAAAAATATTGAAGCCAGTCCCAACGTTTGTCAACATCGCATCGGGGAAAATGAAACTATTATTTAATTGTTTCACGTTGCCCAACGTTTATGCGTGCAGAGTCGGAGATGGTCTAGCTTTGCCTGATGTTAGAAGAAATACATCAGGATAGATTCATGGTCCAGACTCATGCCTGACGACGTCGGTGGAAGGCCTGTATCACGACATCTCTTTCCTCAACGAGATTTTTTGCCACAGAACCCTTATTTCTTGTAGTGTTTTAATTTATATAGGTGAGAGTAGCCACACTTTTAATTAATAAGCCTATTATTTTGGGAACAAGATTGAGTGAAGAGCTTAGATCACAATAAAATAAGATGAAATTCACTCATTCTTGACTTTAGGGTAAGTAGATGATTGTTTCTTTAAATGGTTTCTCTAGGACTTGAACAAAGGGTCTCATCTCTTTATGGCACGTGGAAGGTTTCTATTTGTTATTGGATCATAAACAAGTTGTTCATTAGAGGAACAATGACATTTAAAGACTAAAAAGTAACTTAGGAGTAAAAACGATAATTTGATCTAGTTGTTGTTACGAACATTTGTGAATATTGACTAACTTGTTGTTATTGGTCTATATATCAGTGAAGACAAAAATATATCTATAGTGAGAATAGTTCAACTGTCAGTCTTTAGAGACGTGTATAGACAGTCAACAAATATTGATTAATGTGTGGTTAATGAGTTAGCTAATTATCTTATATCATTGTAGCTTTCGAACTATAGGTCCATTAGGTTTCCTTCCTAACTCGTAAAGGGTAATTAAATTATTATATCTTAAATGAAGTTTGAATCTTTCCATTTCACTTAAGAAAATACTATAATGTATGATGATGCATTATAATATAAAATTTATATTTTAATTAAACTTTATAACATAAATTTTATTTTGGATTTGATTCAAAAAATTAATTTATGAGAGACTAAAATATTTGAATAAGTCAAAATATTAATTTCAAGTGAATTATATTCATGTTAAAACTATAGGTGAAGATTTAATGCGTAAATGATACACATTAAAACTAGGTTAGGAGAGACATATATATATATGATGAATATGTTTAAAAGGTGGATTAAATTAAAGGGTATTTTTAAAAAATATAACAAACCGGACCGTATAGAACAATTCTAACAACAGGTCCATAATGAACAATACCAAAAATGCCCCACCAACATGCAATTAATCAACCACACACACGTGCGAGTAAATTTCTTCTGAACAATTGTGCATTACAATCTTCATACATGATCATATAGTTATTTTTTAATTATGGTGAAAAAGGCTTCAAATTTAACGATCGTGTTAAGCATGGAAAATGTCGTGTTGATCATGAAAAATGATCATGTTGACTGTGGTAAGTGATCGCTTAGATCATACCAACACGATTGTGTAGTGTTCTTTTTAAACAATGAAAAAGGGGCTTCAAATCTAAACGATCGTGTTGACTATCGTAAACGATCTGTTTAGATCAAATCAACACGATTGTATAGTTCTTTTTAAATGATAGAAAAAAGGTTTTCAAATTTAAATGATCGTGTTGACCATGGTAACCGATTGTGTTGACAATGGTAATAATAATTTTAATCTCCTTTTTCAATTGGCAAAAAAAAGTATAGACTATGTAATCAAATTGATGTGATTTTGTGAAGAAAAAAAATCTCTCTAAAATTTTTTTTCTCCAAATTTTATTTATAATCTCAATTGGTTTCCACAACACAAGAACAACATAGTTAGTCAAAGATTAGAAGGTAGCCAAGTGGTGGTGTAGAGGAGATTGAGAATTCCAAATTTGTGATTTGTAGAATTCTGAGTCGCGCTAATGAGAATAAGAATTTTTTCTCTATCATTTATTTTTACAAAGCATGTTTAGCTAGTAATTTACACAATATGTTAAAATTTACAATCAATTCTGTTATGTATTTGAATTGCCATTGTATGAGTATTTCAATTCCTAATTAATTTGAGTTTTGGTGTCTGTAAAGTTTTTCTCGTAAGGACTCTTATCCCTTCAAGTATGTAGTCAAATATATGCACTTAGGCCTCTTCATTTTGTGCATGTTGTGAATGCTAGTGAGAAATCAATTTTAAAATTGAAACAATTAGAAACAAATGATATTTACGTTGTTGTGTATAAACAAAACTTCACTACAAGAAATTTATTATTTAGTGACAAAGTTTTAGTGGCGCAAGTAATTTTTATTCGTAAAAATTCATTTATAATGATGTAAAAAAAATATGTCACAAAAGATTATTATTAGCAACACATTTTTAATCCTAAAAGAATTAGTAACACTCAACAATAATGCTACTAAAAATTAAATAGTTTTAGCAACGCAAACTTAAATGTTGCTAAAACTTTTAAATTTCCCCATTTTTTTCAATTTCCCTCCAACTTTTCATTAAAGAATTTATTAAATATATATTCCTCTTTATTTCTCCTTTCTCTTTACCATCTTCATGAAAACCCCTCCTAAAAACCTCAACCCCAATTTTCTCCATCTTTATCGGTCGACCACACATCGACGGCAAGGCAACCCATGACTGATTCGGCCGGTGACCTACAACCACGGAAAAGCCCTCTTTTCTGCCGGCCACCTATCTACAGTTTCGAACGACCACACATCGAAAGTTTCGAAAGAAGACCCACAATTGTTTCTGCCAATGATCCACCACCACGAAGAAACCTCTTTGACCCACGACCATTTTTGTTTCGGTCGGTGACCCACAACCACGAAAAAGTTTCTTCCCTTTTGACCGGCGACCCACCATATTTCAAGTTTTCTTTTTTCTTCGCTTTCTTACCATGTTTATACGACAAATTAATCTTTTGTTCTTTACACATTGGCCTGTTTATATTTTTTTTAACTATCTTAATTTGGCATTTCTTGAGCTCACTTGTATTTCACTTCTGGTGGTGTTTTGTTGTAGTATTGTAGTTATACTAAATTTTGTTGGTGCACTAGATAAGAGAAAAACGATATGCATAGACTCTTTAGTAGAAACCAAAGGTTAAACTCAACCATCCCTTTGTTCAATATATCCAAACAAGCAAAAAACATTAAAGAAGACCAACAATAATTATATTCTTAGACAAAAGAATAATATATTTCTACCAAATAAATGGAATATATTTGACTAATTATATATTCCAAAATAAATAAATAATTACCTAGTTGGGAATGGTAGAACTCTTGAAGAAGATGCAAAAATTTCAAACAATAACTCCATGAAAAGGCCTCTCCAAAATGATCAAATTTAAACCTTCGCAAATAGAAAGACAAAGAAGACCCTATTTGTTTTTCAAAATAATTGAGAAAAAGAGAGATTTGTTTTTCTTTTTCACAGTATGTTTTTGTAGAAGAAAGAAAAAATGGGCGAACATTCATGTCAGTTATCTATGGTTTTCTAGATGATTTGTGTCATTCCATTAATCGTTGAATATTCATGCATGTTTCTGTTACTTGGGTATTCGAAAATTCGTAGTCCTTAATGTTGCTTGTAAAGTGTTTGGCTCTAATGAAAGTGGAATTCAATTTGGTAAAGTTAAAGTGTTTGATAGAGGGTGAGATTTACTTAGAATTCAATTAGGTAAAGTGTTTCAATGGTTTAAGTGGGATAATTGAGTTTGGTGAAGATAGAAATGTTGTTAATGGTAGCTATGATGTGAATAATATTAACCAAAGGAAAATAAATTTGGTGTCACATCTCAGCTAGTTATAAAATACTTTTCATTTTATACCTTTGTATTTAGGTTCTATTTTTTTTTTTTTTTTACATTTTTTGTTTTTTCAATTTTCAGTTTGGTTCCTCTACTGTTGGTTCTTTTCTTTTCCCCCCTCTTTCCTCTCGGGGAGGGTTTATTTTTGTTTTCTTTTTCTATGTAATTGAAGATTTGAGTAAAGTATGATTTACCCATAAATGTGTGGAAGGAAAATCTTCTTCTGGAAACTTATACACGTGTCCATCATGAGAGAAAGATAATCAGGTTTAATCATGCTCACTATAACTAATTTGTAATTCTAACGCTTAGGTGAGCCATTTTTATCATACTTTT
This sequence comes from Cucumis hystrix, assembly GCA_025688845.1. NCBI lineage: Eukaryota > Viridiplantae > Streptophyta > Magnoliopsida > Cucurbitales > Cucurbitaceae > Cucumis > Cucumis hystrix. The sequence continues at coordinate 7,597,366 of CM046893.1, read as the reverse complement.
TGGTTTCTCATAATTATTAGGTTTAGATCTTAATTTGTGATTCACTTGCTTTATGAAAGTGTTGACTGTTGAAAGACTTGGTAAAATTTTAGATCTGAAGACTTTGTTTATTGTTGTTGTATTTTGTGTTGGTTTTGATATAGTATCTGTAGATCTATTATTGAAGATGTATGTTTTATGAAGATGTTTTAGATGATAAGAATCTTTGTTAAAGTCAATTGCTTTTTTGTAGCTAATTGCTCACCTAGTTAGGAGTTATTTGATTATGTTTAATGTCTTTTGTTGTTTGATGCTCTGCAAATCCTTAAAACAAATGGTTTGATTTTTTTTTTCTATTGCTAGAAAATCGAAAATCTTGAGATCTGGAAACTTGTAAGAATGTTTAGATTGTTATGCATAGACTACAATTTCGTTTCTTAATCTTTTATGTATGTATTAAAAACAAATTGGCTATGGAGATTTTAGTGTTGTTGATTGTAGATGAGATTTTCAAGTACAATCTTCTAAAGAATGAAGTTACATGTAATTTGAACTTGATAAATTTTGGTCAATATTGGTTTTGATATAGGATATGTAGGTCTATCTATTGTTAACGATGTATGTTTTATGAAGTTTTATAGAATGGTAAGAATCTTGGTTTTCTTGCATCTATTTGAAGGACATGATTCTTAGACTGAAAAGTTAAAGTTCTTACTTTAATGCTATTTTCATTTTGTTTGTAGATTTTAAAGAGTTTAAGATAACAATCCATGAGAATTTAAGTTTGGAGTTATCTGAGAGTTCTTTTTAACTAAGGTAACTCTCTCCCTTGTTTCTTCATTGATTAATTATGATTTAATGGGTCTACTAGTGATTTAGTATGCTACACGACGTATACTTATCTGTTCTAAGTTTGTTCTAACTAATTGCTTATTTTTAACTTGACATTGTTGTATTTTGGTTTAGGTTGTGGAATCCAAGTTTGTATTTGAAGTCAAGTTCATACAAGGTCATTGAGTTTCAAGCTTTTTTAATTAAGTTTGTGTTTCTAGAACTAGAATTGTAGTGACCAACTGTATGTATGTTCAAGGATATATATGCAATTTGTTAGTTTTTTTTATTGAAAATTTGGGTTGATTCAAGAAACTTAAATAGTTTAATTGACGATAAGCTTAAATTCTTGCTGACGTGTTGTCTGAGTTGATCACGTTGTATATCATTTTTTAGGTTGACATTGCTTGAACTATTTATGAAATTATCGAAGTTTCTTGTCGTATATTTCTTGTGATAAAGTTGGTGTTATTATATTTAATATTTTATACTAGGTTTATAGAGTAAATTGGATATTGTTTTTTATTTAATAAAATACTTTTACTGGAGTTTCAATAATGTCGCAAAAGCATTGGTTTTAGTGTCGCTAAAACATCACCTTTAGTGACGAGTGTAATACGTCACTATAAAAGATAAATAGTGACATATCGTATGTTACTAAAAGTAAGCTTTTAGGCAGAAACGTCATAAAAGTACATCTTTTGCAGCGCGTAATTGTTACGTCGCTAAAACTTTTAGCTACACGGATACAACGACACTCCTAGCAACGAATGGCCCTACATTGTGATGACGAAGATGAATGATATTGACGAAGATGAACGAGTTAAAGCCATAGATCTTAAAATAGAGTACTTTATGTACTTCAATTTAGTATGAGATTTTGTAGATCTCAATCCAATGGGGTTGTAAGACACTCACCGCATTCTGAATTCTCCCGAAGAAGAAGTACGTGACAAGAGTAATTAAGTGAAGAAGGGAGAAGCAAATACTAACACCCGCGATTTGACCACGCGTTATGAAGATCTATATGTGTTAAACCAGGAAGGCGTTATGAATTCCTCCCATCGAGGAAAGTAATGTCATTGTGTCATTCTTATAGAGTCGGTGTTTGATTTTACTTTGCCGCCTAATCAAGTCAAGATAAGGAGGTGACAGTACCACATGTCGTTTTGGTATAAAAGAATTATCACCGCTAACCAGAAGTAATCATTTTGATGAAGAAACATTTACGCGGAAAAGGACTATAAATAAAGGACCTCCGGTCACTTGTGGGATCTTAGTACACTTTAGAAGATTTGTGGCAAGAACCGAAGGAAGGCCACAATTTTCTTTCAATTCATCCGGAAAGGTCATGAGGAACTTCGAAGGGACTTCGAAGTGGGGGACTATCCAAGAAGATACTTTGGTTATGAGTGATTTATTTAGATTGTTTGCAAAATTTCTGTATTTTAGTCAAATTATGGAATCTCAAATGCACTTATACCCTGAGTCTTAAAACATGAAATTTCCTCTACAAGAATCTTGAATAGTTATAGCCTACGTATGGTTTCTTATATACATATCAAGTCTTAACTCTTGAAATTGTATTTTTATTAATTATGGTAGGATGAAATGGATTTGTACTCTACGCATGAAAATACTCTATATCTGCTGTGTGATCTAAGGTAGAATGTCTTATTCTTGCTATGTGATTTAGAATAGGATGCCTTATGCTTGTTGTATGATCTAGTATGTGAAGATGTTTGCTTGTTGTGTGATATGGCATATGTGGATAAACCATGTTTTATAGATATGATGGAATGCTATCGCATTGAGACCACTTGGCATAGCAACACTTCAATAAAAGAGTGTGGTAAATGCTTGAGTTAGAAAAAAGGTACAAAGAAATTACTAACGCGTAGAGGGCTTTTGCGAGATAAACATTCAACATGAGTATTGAGAATTATTTTGAGAAAATTAAGTTATCAAATGCTAAATCAGGAAGAAATATGCTTTTGGTTGTGAAACCTATGATTTTCTCTCTTACGTCACATGATTTGAATATATGTTTCTTTTACGCTACGACGTAATTGAATTTGGGCAAAAAGACCCCATTCATTAGACATTTTAGTCTAACTTTTCAAATGTTCTGATTTTTTCCCCTCTCCTAGGTAGCGAGGAACACTCAACTTTTGTTCTACCATCATAATAGCCTGAAGTGCTATCCTGAAATTGCATCATCTCTTTTGGTAGTGGCCACTATCTTCTCGCAAGCATTTAGAAGCTAGACGAGTTAGTTAAGGAGAGTTAGGGTTTAGTAAAATAGTAAAGTCTATTGTATGAACAAAGTACTTTCACCCATGTATCCCACTTCTATCATTAATGAAGAAATTGCATTTTGCTGATCTTATTACAAGTATCACCTCTCTTTCATTTGGTTCCTCATTTGTTCACTTACTAAGTGTTCTGCGTAACATCTTGCGTTGAGTGTTGCATAGGAAGCTTAGGCGATCACACCGTCACTTGATCGTGTCGTATGGCAGTGACAGGGTGTGACAAGGGTAAAACCAATAGGTTACAATTTGATCTATATAAGACAAAAAAAAAGTTGGGTTTAGACCTTTTACGTGAGACTTGTGGCAAAGGGTTATACGTATGCCTAGCGGAAGGGAGTTGACTATGAAAGAACTTTCTCCCATGTTGATATGTTAAAGTCTATTCTCATTCACTTATCCATTTTTATATATTTTGATTATGAAATTTGCAAATGAATGTCAAGACAACCTTTCTGAATGACATTGTTGAAGAGAATATCTACTTGAGTCAATCATAGAGATTCAAAAAACAACCTTTCTGAATGACATTCTTGAAGAGAATATCTACTTGAGTCAATCATAGAGATTCAAAAAACAAGGTAAAGAATAGAAAATTTGCAAGCTTAAAAGAATATTTATTTATGGGTTAATTCACTACAATAGTAGACTACAAGACAAACTTGAGAGCAAACATAATAAGCACTCCTTATATTAGAGCTTATTAATTAAAAAAAAACACAATCATGAAGTTATTGTCTATGTTAATTCATTGTTGTTGTTTGACATAAAAGCATAAACAATAGTGCTAAGGCGACTGATTTGTATATGGTGGAAAAAGAAAGTCCATATCTTCCTTTACCAAACATAAAGATTCCCTTTAAAAATGGCCAAAAGCATAAAACTAACCATATGCTACAAACCACCTCGAGCATTGCATTTCCTGGTCTCTCTAGCCTTATGAAGCTCATGAATAAAGCAATAAGTTGGAGCAACATAATGGTCGTCCCTAGCACAAACATAGGAGACTCATCAAAGGTGAAATGCCCTAAATTTACTTCACAACACGTCTCTTTCTTTGTTACTTCAAACACAATTTCTCTTCCACCCAAAAATTTTAGAGCCACATTCCTTACTCCAAACAACCAAGCACATATGGTGTTTACTCTTCCCATTTTTTGGTTATTCCACCAAGCTCTTATTGATTGACCTGTTTCTTTGTATTGTAACAATTGTTGAAAGTTGTAAAGGATGAACAGGAAAATAGGGATGAAGATTGCTCTCTCTTTCACCTGCATATGCAATAAAAAAATATAAGCTAGGTTTGTTGTTAAATCTTCAAATAGAAGGTAGTTTTAGTTGTATCAATACTTTAACCCTTTCATTGGACTTAAAAGTTATAGAGAAAATAATACAACATGAAACTTATTTCTTATTTGTCTAAAACTATAATAAATTTATGTAGGATCTCATGTTGGAATGATGACTTGACCCCACAATTATTTTAATAAAAAACATGGGTTACTCTTCTAATTGTTTATTCAACCCATCTTTATTATCTTATCTGATAAAAATATCATTTAACTTCTTCTACTTTTTAACATCTATAGATTAATATATTCCATGTGTATTACGGATTCATGTTACAAAGTGCATGTTTTTACTATGTAATTTGGTTCATTCTTGAGTAAAATAACTCTTCTACTTTCATAATTTCCCTTGAGCATCTTCTCAAATTTTCAAGGTAGTAGCCTTAAGAACAAAAGTTCCTCTAAGGTGTAGCAACTTTAGGTCATCTCATCCCATGGAAGAAGTGTGTTTGGTGAGAGAAATCAACCTAGGAAAATGCTAAGAATTTAAGGAATTGTTTAAATGCACACTAGAGTTGTATTTTTGCAGCATTCTTTTAATTTATTTTCTTGTAATTCTCTATTTCCTTTACCTATTGGATATCTTGTACCTATGATTGTTGAATTAATGAAGAATCCTTAATCTTTAATGTTGAGCTAAATTTTCTAAGAGGTTCAGTTGTGTGAATACCCTAGGGTTTTATGGCTTGAGCAATGTTTATGTTCGTATCTCTTCGACTTTTGCATTTTCTTTGTTGAATTTAAGGATAAATATTATTAAGTTAAAGTAACCCATTATTTTAACAATCTAGTGGAGTCTTAATGTTACGAAGGTTAGGATATAAATTAATGTCACAAAGGAATACAGGTCTAAGCTAGGAGTCTGGAATAGGAAAGTCAGTTGCCTTCAGAATAAAGGACATTGTAGGATAAAAAATCTAAGCTTGAATTAATCTAAGATCCAACTACCAATGGGAAGATTATGTAATAGTTTCTTAGCATTATTTCTTGTACCGTCACTAAAGCTCTCTGGGAAAAGGCTAAAATCACATTAAATTGGCGCCATAATTATTCTAACATTGCTTCTTTGTGCAAGGATATTTGCAGCATCAATCTGCAAAGCAGAAAATGGACTATTATTATTATTATTTAAACTCCCTTGGTTTCCTTGTAAATACTATTTACCATCTTCTTCCTCTCTTCACCAAAGGAAAAAAAACCATAGTTGTCGTTCAAGAATCCCAACCGTTCGTCGTTGTCGTCTAACCGCTGCTCCTTGTTCATGTTCAGACCACGTCACCGACAACCAATGAAAATGAAACTCCATCATTTCCATTTGAGCCTGTCGTTCGTCATGTCAATAAATTTGAGCCGTCATGAGTGAAGTTCTCTGTTTGCTGGCCAAGTCTCTCTGTCTCCAATTCAGTTTTAGGTCTACTTTGCGAGCCACCTAGCTGACGCTAGTTCTCCTTCGCGAAGTTCCCTCTGTCCCTTCAGTCCAATCTGGATTCTCAGTTCGGGATCTAAGCTCCCAGACTCGAGTCAACCTTCCCTTCATCCAAGCCATCTAAGCCGCCCTTCATCCTAACCAAGTTGTGACCTTTTCCTTAAGCTATTTGAGCCATTTGAGCAAGTTATTGGTGAATTTTGATTTGGGTTTTGATGTACCCATCAAACCTTAATTTTGGTCTAAAATAAATTAATTGTGGATTATTTTCTTAAATTTGTATTTTTTTTCTTCAAGTTTCATTTGGCTAATATTGTGGAGAAGTAATGATGGAATTTTTTCAATAACGTTGAATTGGTTTCAACCTCAACTTTGGGATTTGACTATTGGCTTGGACTATGACAGATAGGTATTAAACTTTTTTTAGCTAATCTCGAGGTAAAAGATTCTACTATTGGACCTTCGAACATGAATTTAAGAGCTTACATGTATTTATCCTTACGCATTGATGTAGCTAAGATGCATAATGTGCTGATGTTGATGACTGATATGTTATGACGCATGATATATTAATCACATGATTAAGGACTTTATGATTGATATTTATGCCATGTTTATGATGTTTATAATGTTGCTACATGCTTTGGACTATGGTGTGTCTGTTAACTTTGTTTAGCTTTTTACCCCACCTATATTATGATCTCTTATGTATGGGGTCACTCGCATGACAAGGGGTGTTCTTACGGGGCCACTTGCACGATTTAGGGATATACCTATGGATCACATGCACAGTTAGGAGACAGTTTTAGAGTGTATACGAGGTCACTCGAACGGTAAGGGGTGTTCCGACAGGACCAATTGCACGATAAAGGATGTATCTACGTATTATACAGACATGTTTATGGAGTGTGTACTTGCGATCACTCGCACGATAAGAGGTGTTCCTATGGGCCACTCACACGATAAGGGGTGTTCGTACGATCTCACTTTCCAGATCAGCTTCCACTATAAGAAATCGAGGGTTTTCCGATGCAGGGCAATCATCGGGAAACAAAGCGTCGATAGACGAGCCTTTTTCCCTACTCAAATTCTACCGCTTCGGGCGAAGGCTATTCATCCAACGCACAAATATGAGCGTCAAGATTTTCATGCCCTTCATCCGACGCGGTGCTAGATACGTTGGGCATGGCCCCCTATTCTCGACGTACACCATGTTGCGTCGGAAGATGGTCAACAATAAAATGTTTCGTTCGGCCTTCTTTTGACGAGGGGACAGGTGCGTCGGAAGATGGTGAACAATTAAATGTACTGTTTGAGCTTCCTTCGACGTGGTGACAGGTGCGTCGGAGGAAGGGCGAATAATTAATTGTCCGTGACCTTCCTCCGACGATGTGCCACTCGCATCGGGAATGGGCAGGGATTTCCGACCCCATAAGTCAAACGTCCGAAATATGTTTTAGGTATTCCTGACTTCTGCAGTGTCGCGTCAGAGGAAGTGCGGATAATTAATTGTCCGTGATGCCTTCCTCCGACGATGTGTCAGTCACGTCGGAAATAGGGTCAGGTATTCCCGACGTCATAAGTGACACGTAGGGAATATGGGTTAGGTATTCCCGACATGTCCTTGAATGCGTCGGGAATACATAACAATTTCTGACGTTTTCGATGTGCATCGGGAATACTTCAGTTTTTTAATCCATTCTTCACATAATGGAAATAGAAAAGAGAAAGAAAAAGTGAAAGAAGAAGAGGCCGAGAGAGAGACCGAGAGGGAGATCATGAAATCGTCCCCATTGCGACGTCGGTAAGTGGTTTAGTTTAGTTATTCTTTTGTTTTAGTTAATTAGTTTTAGTATTTAGATTTCAAATTAGTTTTAGGTTTTAGATTTTAGGTTTCAAATTAGTTTTAGTATTTATTGAATTAGTTGTAGGTTTTAGTATTGAAATTGAATTTGAAGTGTTGCTAGGATTGTTAATTAGTTGTAGGTTTTAGGAATTTGAATTTGAAGTGTTGAAGTTGAGATTGAAGTGTTGAAGTTTAGATTGAAGGTATTTTTTTAAAAAAAAAATATATAGGGTTTAGGGTTTAAGGGTTTAGGGCTTAGGGTTCAGGTATTTTTTTTATAAAAAAAATATAGGAACTCCCGATATGGGGCGTCGGGAGTTCCTTACATGTGCGTCGGGATTTCCGTGACATCTCCCGATGCCATATTGACAGCATCCTTCGACGTTCATACAACGTCGGGAGATGTTTAGGAATTTTCGACGCACAACTTGTTGTGCGTCGGAAATTCCTCTCCCGACACATTTGCTACAATGAATGTCCCAACACATATTTATGCATCGGAAAAGGATTTTCTGATGCATTTCATATATCTCCCGACGATTTTATGCTTCGGGAGAGCCCCCCTTTCTTGTAGTGTCCATTGGACGAACGACACTATTATTATATTTCTAACGGGAAGTTAACAGATCACCTAGCTAGCGGGACTAGTAGTGGGCCCCTTGCTGAGTATATTTATATACTCACTCTTTTCTATATTTGATATTTCAGGCAAAGATATAGGATTTGGAAAGTTGGCGAGCGACAGGAAGGATTTGTGACATGTCATATGGGGACTTAGTTCTACTTTTGCGTCTATTTATATATTTTTTTTCAGTATTTTAAAATTTAGACATTTTATTTAGAAATTTATCTTATTTACTTAACTTCTTGTTTTCTTTAAAATTGTTAGTACCCGCGAGTCACGTTTTTCAAATTATTTTTATTGGATTTGTCGATTATATGTCTTCCGAACATTTATTTGATATTAATTTTATAAAAATTCTATTTTTCCTATTTTCAAGAAAGTGTCTTTTGATAATTATCTTTTGAGTCACTTTACTTAGTTTAAAAGATCGGGTCATTACACATGGTTTGATTGGTTCACATAATGATTAGTGTGAACTAACTCTTATGGTGTCCTTACTCTTGAAGAATATTATTTTTTAAAACTCTTTCTTGCCTTTGCTTGCCATATATAAATACAACCTTAAAAAAAAATTGATCTAGATGTTTGACATATAATATAGTCCCTTATCGAAATACTTTAGCAATCATATTATCATGATTATCCTTTTATCGAACACTATATAATCCTTGATGAAAATGTTATAGTGTTTCTCTTTAGGAGTTTGTCTCAAACTCAACATGAGTCATATGACCTTTCTCAGACTTCATATTAGGCACATAAAGACAACTCGTTACTTTCATCACATTTCTCATCATAATTTGATTTTCTTCAAGTTTACTTTTGCATTTTTAAGATTAATAACCAAATTTCTGGCAATTATAACAATAGCCTGAGTTTTATCATACTTCCTATCGTTATTTAATATTTTCTTGTAAATGACCTTGAATACTTTTTTGTTTATCTTCCACAACCTCTTGATGGATTAGAGTTTGAGTTATTATTTTCTTCAACTTTTCTTTGAACAAAGTTTCCTCAACCTTGATCTCTTAAATTAAAGAACGTATCTAACTCTCCAATACAAAAATGAGTCTAACAACTATTATCCAACTATATATATATCAAGGTTTCTAATTCTAGGTGTATAACTTATTTTGGAGTGGAACATGCTTTAACTTTCAATAAATTATGATTTCCCTTGATAACCATTTATGATTCCATATATTTAGCAATCTTTTGAGTTATTTTGCCTTAGAATTTGGAAAGCTAAGATTCTAAAAACTACTTTCACTCTTAATTTATAAGTCAATTTGTCATATATAGGTGTGTGCACACACTCACACATATATTTAGAAAAACCAAAATTTTAAAATTTAAATGTTATATAAAAAAATTGTTTATAATGTTTTGATAATATATTTTGGTTTTTATAAACATTGTTATTAAATAGATTGAAAATAAAAACATTATAATAAAATAAAAGAATAAATTACCAAACACATTACAAAAAAATACGGATGTGCATAATAAAAAAAATAGAAATAATAAATTATTACAAAAATTATTAAAAAATCATTAAATTTAAATAATTAAGTAAATAATAGTCGATATGATTTTTTTTTAAATCACTAAGAATACAATGATTAATAAATCATTAAAATTTAAAACTATAACAATAAAAGAGAAGGAGAGAGAATAAAAATTGGTAAATTGATGTTTTAAAAAATTAAATAAAAAAAGAATCCACTAAATGACAAAAAAAAAACCCTTTTTACCTAAGTTTTAAAATCACCTATTTTTTTCAATTTAAATATAAAATCACCCTGATTTTCCAAATCACTCCAAAATAAATCATATCAACTATTATTTTGAGAGTCTACATTTCATTTGTTGGAGGAAGGAAAAGTAACTGTAAAAGGAAAGCTTAAAGTACTCTTTCTCACATTCCATGTGCCTATCATCAAAAATCTGGTCTGGTATGCTATAATTCAAGTAAAGAAAGACAAGAATTTTCTGTTTCTTCATTTTCTTTCATATAGTTGTAGTGTTGAAAATCTTTTCTGTCCAGATCTTCTTCTTCCACGCTTCAATTTCTTTTCAGACTTCTTTTTTATTTTAAATAATTATTATGTAAAGCAACTACAGTCAGCCATGAAATTTGTTTTTCATATAAATGTTCTCCTAAAACAATCTAGAAAATGGAGTATTGTTCAAATCTTGTGAATTTTATTTAAAAAGTTTCTTATAAATTTTGTTGTATATTTGTTAACATTGGAGTTTCTTCCTCAGCCCACAATTGCTTCTTTTCCTTCCTCACTATAAATAAAACGTTGGACTCTTCATCAGTTTCTTCATCCCCCAGTCCATCTAGAGTCGTTTTTTGCCTTATAAGATTAAATTAGCTTGCTATATCATCAATATATTTAAATTTTAAAATTAATCAAGTCATAATATTTTCTAGTCCTTCATGGTTAATTCACTAACGGTTTTCTGTTATTTTAAGGATTAAAACTGAGCATTATTGAAATCAAATCAAATAAATATTTTTTTTTTTCCTATTATAGACATTAGTTTCACTCATACGTTTATTTATTTTGTAACCCTTTTCCTCCTCCAACCAACAAAGTTTCGAAAATACTTAAAAAAGGTAGTAATATGAATGGTACTTACAGTTGGAAAGAAAGAGGAGTTAGTGATGAGGCAATAGGTTGGAAGTAAAGTATAAGAAAGCTCAGGAATGGAACGAAGGCCCCAAGTGAGTAACAATAAGTAGGATGCACATTGCTTCCATTGTAGCTTCCCAAAGAGTGAACCAAAAATAGGGCAGTGTTTGTTGAATAAAACTTGGAGGAAGCCAGTGGCCCATCGTTTTTGTTGATTTAATGAAGCAATAAGTTGTGAAGGTGCACACCCTAAGAATGCTGGAGGGTTTAATGCAAGGAAAATGGATCTCCACCCTCTCGTTTGAATCACTAAGCCTGTTAAAACATCTTCGGTTGTAGATCCATACATCCACCCTATCTGACATTCAATTAAAACACATGCCATATTGGACTAACTTTAAATTAAGAACACAGTCACGTATCAAGTATATATGAGTAGCTTATCAAATGTATTAGAGGTATCCATACAATTTTTTAAATTTCATGCGTTAGGCTTGTATTATATCATTTTTCTAAAATTAATAAATCAGAATCATTGATCTAATTTTTAAACCGTACTTTCCTAACTCGACCTGAATTCCTTAGCTTATTTATGTTTACAGAATTAAAATGTTTATTAAAAGAAGAATTTATAATTAAAGAAGGCATAAATTTGAGAAGCCAAAACATAATGATTATGTGGAGGAAAAAGAAAACCTTGGAACCCCATGTAGTGCTGATCTCATAGCCACATCCAGCCACGTGGTTAGCAGCATCAAGATTGTTGTTGAAAAGGCCTTTTGGAGGATACCCACTTGTGTTTTGATCATCTTTAAAAGCATAAGTTGCTGACTTTGTAAAAGTTTTGGAATATCCAAATGTTTTTAATAATTCTTGTTCAGAAGCTTTTCCTACAAGAGGATTACAAACAATACTTTTGTTCACGATATTGAATTAAGAATAGCATAGGTAGTAATATGATAAAAAATAAATTAAAATTAATGACCATTGCAAATATAGGAACAAAATCCAAAGTATTATAGAAGAATTTTTTTAGATCTAGCTCTTAAAATCTATTACTAAAATGAGACAATCAACAATCAACGATAACATTTATTAATGATATGTTTTGCTATATTTACGGTTCTATAGAAATATTTATTTATAAATAGTAATGTAATTAGGTTTGAATTTAAAGTAGATAAAAGTTACCATCCAAAAACTGTGTAGTGTGGTGAGGAAATTGGGCATATAAGACTTTTCGTCTATGGAAACATCCGGTTCCGTTGTAGAAAGGTCCTTGAAGTCCCATGATCCCACGTGCATAGTACTACAAAACATATACTGGACATTACTTTTTAATTTTAAGGGAAGTTGCATTAAATGACAAAATCATTTAGAAAAAACAGTCTATGACACTTTTTTTCTCTTCATATTATGAATATGATAAATATAACAAATAATTAGTCATATCAGACGGCTATCAGATAGATATTGAAAGGTTATCAGAAGGTTATTAGAGGATTATCAGCTTTTTAAATTTGCTACTTTTGCAATTTAAAATATGTAGTGACATGAGCTCTATTATCATAATTATTTTTAGTATTTTTGTAAGCGCTCCTAATTTTAATTCAAACATAGTATATATCTCATACTTCCCCACACCAAACTAAGTCTGAATGCCTACCTAAATTTAGCCCAAATATTTGATATTTGTTCATATTTATGTTATTTAAAATTTTAACCACAAAATTCCGCTTTATGACTCTTAAACTCTAGAGACACATCTCTAGCTAATATGTAATCTAAATTATACTCTCTAATAATAAATTGTTCCCCTCCCTCTAGTCTTACACATACACCATAACTAACTATAATGAGTTTCAATCTCTACGTTTGATATTCTTTTTGTTGTTTACACTTTTTTTACCTATCTTTATATGTCGTAGTTTCATAACAATATTTTTTATTGGCATGTCAAACTTTGTTCTAATCTCTTATGTTATATGAAACTAGTGAAAAAAAGTGTTACATAATATACTTATGAATTAACTCCAAGAACTAATGTATTGCAATTTTCAAACATTGTTAAATTAATATAGTGTTGTACTATCAATTTCAAAGTTAGAGTTTCTATGCACGTATATATATATATAGATAATTGAACTTGTATATGAATTTGTTATAAAGTTTAATAATTCAATATGATTTTAAGGGTTTGACCCATCCGAACCTATTAATTTAGGCAACAACTGGATATAATGTATCAATTACACATTTTTCAAAGTGGGATGAGTTCACTCCTAACCAACTAACCAAAATTTTGTTGACCTCAAAAATTAGATACTAAATGTAGAAATAAATAGTAGTGCGAGTTGGAATTTCAAACTATAGGTTATAATTGTAAGTGTGCCTTCGGGTGAAAATTATTTGTTTTCTTTTTTCTTTCTATCAAATTGAGTTGGTTTATCAATTGTAAGAAAAAAATCCAAGTAGAGCTTCTAATTGGAACTTTCTTAGAGTTTTTATCAGATGTTCCAAAAAAAAAACGAAAAGAAAAGAAAAGAGAGTTAGTTTAATCTTTATTTGATCTCTTGTTAAATACAAACATTTGGATCATATTCTTACCATTGGTCCATTTTCTAAACCAATATCTCTTAATTTTTGTCGATAGAAATAGGTTTAAGATTACTAAAATTCATGTGTTAGAAAAAGATGTCGGAACAAAAAAGTGTTTTTGTAGTGTACCTTCTCAATGATATACATCTGCTACTCATTTAGCTATATCTAGTTTTTACAATCAGATACCTGCTTCATATTCTAGTTATTGTCTATTTATTCTCTAAAATAGGTCAAAGGTTCTAGAGACCTAGTGTACAACCAATATTTCTTTTTTTAGTTGCATGTATTTTTTTTTAATTAGCCAATTACAAAAAGATATATATAGAAAAATTTAAACGTACATATGAAAATAAAAAGGAAATTACCTCGAATACAACCACTAGTTGATTCCCAAAGGGGTCATCCTTAAGGCCATCATAAAAGTATTGAAGAGTTTGAACATATCCAATATCTTCCAAATCATCTTTGGAGTTGAGAAATACACACATTGCATGTAACACAACTTGGGGATTATTCGCAAACATGTCACAATCCACATTTAATATGTATGGAGCATTTGTCAAGACTCCAGACACTCTTGTCTACGACATAAATTCAATATTCAAATATCAGATTATATAAAGTTTTGAATATATATATATATAATTAATCACGTATATACTAGGTCAATCTAAGTTAGAATTTAATCTCTATAATTTTTAAAGTTCAAATTAATCTTGATAAAATCTTAAGAATTGTTTTATATTATTTAATAAAATTAATAATTTTTATAGATAGTCTCTATCGTAGAAATTATTTATAAAAGTTTTATCAAATAGTTTGAATAAATTTTAGGGACTAAATTCTGACTATATCTTTCAATTATAAAAACTAGAATTTACCAAAACGTTCAAGGCACCAGCTTTATAATGGTGGTGATAATTGAAACTCTTTTCCCTTGATACATATATTAAATGTGGCAATTCGTCTGATGCTTCATTGTTCTCCCACAAAATCTGTAAATACAGTCGAATCAATAATGTTATCATACACATGTCATCCTATTATGTTTGCCCCTTCTCATTTTATTATATATTTTTAAAAAGTTACGATTCAATACAAAACAATATTTAAACCCTAAACTTTTTTAACACTTTTAATTGTACTCGTTTTTGTTTCCACTCATTTTTGTTTGAGAAAAACATAGTGTGGAAATGTAATCATGTATTACGATTATATTTAAAATTTATTTATGTAGGGCTTTAATTATCCATCATTTATGCATCAACATACAAATAGAGTATTTTTTGAGTGTCGATTTTATAAAATAGATACAACAAATAATAGAATTGATGTATGAATGATTTTAAAAGATAATCATAATAAATAAATTCATTCCCACATAAAATTTTAGGAGATTAGATTGATGAAAACTATGGATGGATATTTTTTCACAATAAAAAGATTGGGTGTTAATAAGAAATATCTTTTCAATATTGTAAAGAATTTGTATGACAAATATTATAGCTTTGTAATCCGCTGCCAATTTATTTTTCTCACAAGGTCAAATGTTAAGCATGCAACAATTTAATTTTACTCTTTCGCACGTTATTATCTTTTTAAACAAAAGCTTTTATTTTTCTTTCATTAATAATTAAAATTTTTAATAATTACAATTTATCTCCAAATAGTTTAACAAAAATATATACTTTTATAAAAAAACTGAAAATTATAATATAAAAAAAATTGACGTTAAAAATGGTAATTAAAGACAATTCTAAAAGTGCTAGTTACCTTTTGTTTCTGTTTTAATATATACACTGTTTTTTCCCCTAAAAGGCAAAAGGTACAGACAAGTAATAGGAGAGAATTACCTTAATTATGGTGGGATGGTGTTTGGTGTTGATATTGGAGAAAGCAGCCAAATCAATTCCAATTTCTTCATACCAACCATTTCTGTTTTCTTCTGCTTCCTTTATTTTCCCTTCAAGCTTCTCATACTCCACCTTATTTGTTTTTTCATAAAAAAAAATTACATACATACATGCATATTTGTCCTTAAATGTTTTTTTTACCGTCAGTTCAACATATATATATATCAATATTGTATATATATAAATGAAGAAATAAAAAGAGAAAGACTAGAGTTGTGTGATTGTCAATTATTACCTTTAGGGTTTCCCAATCATTTAGGAATTGAGTAGAGGAATGAAGATGAGGTGGTGTTGAGAAGTACATAAAAGGAGCTCGGACTTGGACGTCATATTTTTTGCAAAATGGAATCCAAATCTTTGCAAATTTTAATGCTTCATTCAGTGCATATATAGTTAGAGCGGAGCAGCCGTCGTCAGAGACGTAACAACCAAGTTTATTTGCCGGATAATCCAACGCCATCAAAGACAACACCGTGTTCACAGTTATTATTGGTGGTTCCAACACCGGATCCGCCGTCGTCACAAATATATCCACCGCCGGAAGTTCCACATCCCTTCAGTACACACAAATTCTTATACCCTTTCCTCATTAACTTGAATAACATATTATATACTAAAAAAACTTTGGGAATTCTTAAAATGGATGGATTTTGCTATACTCTACGATACTATACTATTGTTAAAAATGTCCTAAATGTTTGAAAATTTCAAATTTATTAGTGTTGTATTTTGAAAAGAAAATTGTTAAAAAAAATCGAACATTTGATAAAATATTTTCATTTAATAGAAAAATTAAGCATAACATTTTTTGCCATTTAGTAGTATAGCATTTATAAATAAGATATTGAATTGATTTATGAGAGTTGGAAAAAATAAATTAAAGGATGTGAGTTAAAATGTTAGAGTTAATTTAGCCAGAGTTTCACATTAATTAAAAGAGTATTTTAAAACATATAACAAAGTGGTAAAATATTTACACTCTACGGAACAGTTTCAAAAACGGAAAAATTTTACAAGCTCACGATGGAAAAGAGCAAAAATGGTCCTCCATTAATTGACACCCAACGCGCGTAATATATTTGGTAAACAATCATTTAGATTTAGCTTTTTTTTACACGATCGTTTAGATTTGATCGTTTAGATTTTTCTATTTTGGTACACATTCGTTTAGATTTAATCGTTTAAATTTGTGTAGTGAAATCTAAACAAATTTTTTTCAAAACTTTTTGGTACACGATTGTTTAGATTTGGTACAACGATCGTTTATATTTGGTACATGGTCGTTTAGATTTGATAGTTTAAATTTGGATAGCCAAAACTTAATGATTTTTTTTAAAGATTATTTGGTACACGACTATTTAAATTTGGCTATTTTTGGTACACAATCGTCTAGATTTGGCTGTCCAATATCCGAACTATTTATTTTCACGATCTTTTATATTTGTTACATGATACAAACAACCATATAACAGTTTGAAAAAAAAATTAAAAAAATAAATCATTTATATTTGGTACACGATATTGAACCAAATAACAGTTTGAAAAACAATTAAAGAAAATTTGCAGAAGAAGAACAGAAAAATACGAAAAAAAAATTGCTGAAAAGAAGAGAAGAAGAAAGGCGATGAAAAGGAAAGACAAACCTGAAATATTTAAAAAACAAATGGCCAGCTTAATGAGTTTTTTTTTCATTTTGTTACACAGGTCAAAAATATTTTGTCGGTTTGTTATATTTATGAAAATTAACCTTAATTAAATGTAGGATTTAAATTGTTGTGTTTAATTGTGGTATGAGTTATGCTCATAATCATATAAATAGGATTGAAATGTTGTAATCTAAAACATCCAAGTGTGAAGTAGAATACACACAAAAAGTTAAAGTCTATTTCCTCTAAAATATTCTATTTGGTGATTATTTATTTGGGGTGTTCATCACACGTTTCCAACAAAGTGATATTAGAGCTTGAGTTTGGAGTTTAAAAAAATTATTTTTGCAAATGGAAAACAACAATTTAGTTCCCTTCTAATTACCTTGACTTACGAAAGAAAATTATAACAGTTGGTGTATTCGAATGAAAGCTCTACTTGATTTACAAGATGTGTGGAACATTGTTAATAATGGTTATGAAGAACCAGAAAGTGATGAAACTTTGAATCAAGTTCAACGAGAAACTTTACAAAATACAAGGAAAAAAGATCAAAAGGCACGACTCTCACCATCATTCATCAAGCTATTGATGATTCAAATTTTGAGAAAATTTGTAGAGCAACTATTGCACATCAAGCATGGCAAATTTTGGAAAATACATATAAAGGAGTAGAACGAGTCAAGAAGGTTCGCCTTCAAAAATTGAGAGGTGATTATGAATCACTGCATATGAAGGAATCTGAATCATTTTTTAGATTATACTTCAAGATTGCTAGTAGTAGTAAATGAAATGAAAAGATATGGTGAGACGATAAGTGATGAACAAGTAGAGAAGCTTCTTAAGAACAAGCAGACGGCTGAGCAACTTTTTCAGTCAAAGTTGCAATTTAAAGACAAGGAAGACAACCTAGAAAAAGGCAATCGAGGTTGAGGACGTGGTGACAATCATGGACGTGTGGTGATTTTAAAGGTCGAGGTCAGGAACTACAATCAAAGAAAATTTGATGAGAGTGTTTCAAACTCAAATTCAACAAGATGTCGTGGAAGACAACATTATTCGAGGACAAATGGAGAAAGATCAAATAATGACAAGAGGTATGACAAAAGACAGGTTGAATGTTATAATTGTCATAAATTCGATCATTATACCTGGGAATGCATGCAGAAATAGAGTTGAAGAAAATGCAAATTATGTTGAGAAAGATGAAGAAAGTAGTGATTCATCATTGTTTCTGGCATGCAAAGGTGTGGAAACATGTGAAAACAATGCATGATAGAGATAGTGGTGCAAGCAATCACATGTGTGGAAGTAAATCGATGTTTGTGGGAGAGCTTGATGAACCTGTTGGTGTGAATATTATATTTGGTGATGCCACAAAAATTTCAGTTAAAGGAAAAGGTAAAATTTTGATCAATTTGAAAAATGAAAAGCATGAGTTTATCTCTAATGTTTATTATGTGCCTAATATATGAAAGAACAACATTTGAGTTTGGGACAACTCTTAGAGAAAGACTGTAATATTTTAATGAAGGATTATAGTCTTTTGATAAGAGATAATCATGACAATATGATTGCTAAAGTGCAAATGACAAAAAATAGAATGTTTTTATTAAACATTCAAACTGATGTTGCTAAATGTTTAAAGTCATGTTTGAAAGATCCAAATTGGATTTGCACTTGAGATTTGGGAATTTGAACTTTGATGGCTTGAGACTATTAGCCAGGAAGGACATCGTGAAAGGTTTGTCATATGTCAAACATCCAGGTCAATAATTTTGTGAAGGTTTTATCTTTACAACAAACAATCAAGGAAGAGTTCTCCATAAGAATCATCTCCGAGAGCAAGGAGACCACTAGAGTTAGTTCAGCCAAGTTCTTTTGGTAAGAATAATTATTTCTTATTATTTATTGATGATTTCAGCCGAAAAACTTGGGTTTACTTTGTCAAAGAGAAATCAAAAGTATTTGGCATGTTCAAGAGATTTAAAGCCCTTGTTGGAAAAGAAAGTGGTTATTACATAAAAGCTTTGAGATTAGACAGGGGAGGTGAATTCACTTCAAATGGATTCAAAACTTTTTGTGCAGAAAATAGAATTCATCAACATATGATAGTTCCATTTACTCCTCAACAAAATGGTGTTGTTGAGAGGAAGAACTGAACAATACTTAACATGGCTCAAAGCATGTTGAAGAACAAGAAGATGCCAAAAGAATTTTGGGCACAAGTTGTTGAATATGCAGTGTACTTATCAAATCGTTCCGCTACTAGAAGCTTATGGAACAAAACTCCTTAACAAGCATGGACAGGATGAAAACCATCCATAGCTCATTTGAGAGTATTTGGATGCATGTCTTATGCGCATATGTGATCAAAAGCGTAGTAAGTTTGATGATAAAAGTGAGAAACATGTTTTTGTTGACTATGATGCAAGCTCAAAAGGTTATAAGCTTTATAATCCTGTTACAAAGAAGACGATGGTAAGTAGAGATGCTGTGTTTGATGAAGAGGCATCATGGAATTGGAATGACGGACCAAAAGATTACAAATTTTTGTTTTTTCTCCATGATCATGATGAGCCTAGTGACATTGCTTCTCCATCAACACCACTAACATCGTCAATCACTCAACAACAAAACACACCATCATCTGCAAGTTCAAGTGAAGGGCCTCGTGGCATGAGATGTTTACGGGACATAAATGAAATTAAGGATAAGTTAAGTTAAAGTTTTAATAACCTTACTTTTTTTTGTCTATGTGGTGATAGTGAACCTTTGAATTTTGAGGAAGCTTCACAAAATGACAAATGGAAGATTGATATAGATGAAGAGATAAAAGCCATAAAGAGGAATGATACGTGAGAACTTTCTACTCGTCTAAATGGAAAGAAAGCAGTAGGAGTTAAATGTGTTCAAGGTAAAATAAAATGAAAAGAGAGAAATGGAGAGATACAAAGCAAGATTAGTTGCAAAAGGTTATTCTCAAAGAAAAGGCATTGATTATGATGAAGTATTTGCTCCCGTCATTTGGAAACCATAAGGTTCTTAATTGCACTTTTTGCTCAAAATAATTGGAAGATCTTTTAGATGGATGTCCAATTAATATTTTTGAATGGATATCTAGAAGAAGAAGTGATCTACTTAGAACAACCTCTTGGTTATTCTATGAAAGGCCAAGAGAATAAAAGTCTAAAATTGAAGAAGGCATTATACGGATTGAAACAAGCACCGAGAATGTGGAATAGCATAATCATCAAATATTTCCTTGATAATGGGTATTTGTGGTGCCGTTATGAACATTCTCTTTATATTAAGACTAATGGTTGTGAAGATACTTTAGTGGTTTGTTTGTGCGTGGATGACTTAATTTTTACAGAAAATTATGCAGGTATGTTTGAAGATCTCAAGAAGGCCATGACCCAAGAATTTGAAATGACAGATATAAGGTTAATGTCATATTATCTTTTCATTGAGGTGAAGCAATCAGAGGAAGGTATTTTCATGTCTCAAGAACGATATACTAGAGAAATTCTAGAGAAGTTCAATATGATCAATTCTAAGTCTGTCACAACTTCGATTGAAACTAAGACCAAACTATCCAAGTATGTAGAAAGAGACAATGTTGATCCTTCAAATTTCAAAAGTTTGGTTGGGAGTTTGAGATATATTAGTTGCACACGACCAGATATTCTTTTCAGCGTTGGATTGGTGAGTCGATTTATGGAATCTCCTACAACTACTCATTTGAAAGTGGGAAAGAGAATTTTTCGTTACATCAAAGGTATGCTTGACTATGGGTTATTTTATTCTTCATCTAAAGAATTCAAGCTTGAAGGCTATTGTGATAGTGACTGGGCTGGAGATACTAATGATCGAAAGAGCACTAGTGGATATGTTTTCTTCGTTGGTAATATTGTATTCACTTGGAGTTCTAAGAAGCAACCTATAGTGACATTATCCACTTGTGAGGCAGAATACGTTGTTGCAGCTTCATGTGTATGACATGCAATTTGGTTAAGAAATTTGTTAAAGACAGTTGGAATTTTGCAAGATGATCCAACTGTGATCCATGTTGACAATAAATTAACAATTACGCTAGCAAAGAATCCTGTGTTCCATGATCGTAGAAAACACATTGATACAAGATTTCACTTCATCTGAGATTGCGCATTTCAAGAAAGGAGGTTCAAGTTGAATGTGAAGACTAAAGATTAAATTGCAGATATTTTCACAAAGGCAATCAAAGTTAATGTGTTTAACAAGTTAAGAACTTTACTTGGAGTGTTTCAGAAAATATGTTTAAGGAAGGATGTTGAAAATTAAACATGTTTTAAATAAATAAGTTATATGTGAATTGATTTATGAGAGTTAGAAAAAAAATAAAGGATGTGAGTTAAAGTGTTAGGGGTTGTTTGTGTTGGGTTTTATGTTGCAAAACTCGTAGATAGTAAATATAATTCATTAACCATTATTAATTAATAAAATGTTATTATTATTATTTCAATAAGCGTTATTGATTATATTATTAGCTTTGTTTTAGTAACCTAAATCCAATAAACTAACATCCTAAGTTGTTTGATGAGTCTTGAATAATATATATAGACTTACAGGGATCAATGTTCGAGATCAGCTTAAAGGGTCTATAGTATAGGGATAAGGCTGGGTACCTTATCCCAGTAACACTATGGATACGACTCACTTTGTATTTGATAAAAACACAATTATCCAACACATTGGTGTAGGTGAAATACAAGTGAGGGTATCATATGCAATGAGTTTGCATAAGACCAGACCAAGAAATAGTAACTACTAGATATAACTCCGTTAACTAGTTGGATTTCTATTTCATTAGGATGACCTAGGTAATTTAGTCTTAATCCTAAGTGTATTATGAGCTCCTGTTCCCGAAGGATTGTCCTTTGATTTGTAAGGGTGAGAGTGGCCAGATTATCGACTCAGTATGCTTATCATTTTGGGGACAAGACCAAGTGAGAAGTTGGAAACATAATCACACAAGATGTGTCACACCTCAAACCATACTGCGATGAAAATGTTAAAGTAGTTGGAATAGGATGCGAGTTTGTTACAACCATGAAATTTTCTTATCGCAAAATCTTATTCTCAACTCCTTTTAAACTATTAACAATACTCAAAGCATAACGGTGGTCAATGTAACGTCAAGCAAAGTAAATACAAACTAAAACGTATACTATATTAATAACAGGTGTTTCATACATCATTACAATATTTTGACCAAATAAACAAGGCTTAACCATTTCCAAAACGCCTTAAATCACCTCGCCGCAAATCCTTCAACCTTCTTCTCTACTTGGCCTAAACGCCTGATTCTAGAAGATAGATTTTTAAAACGCAAGTCTAAAAGACTTAGTGAGGTTTTATGAAAACCTTTCGCAATACTTTTTCATAATCATTTTGCAAAAATAATATTAAATCATGTAAACATATCGACAAATCATTTCATTTCACATAAACATTTCTTTATGTTTAACAAATCATTTCATTTTGTCAAGGATCTCGAACCGCTCTCTATGCTTGGTCTCATTACCTTACGTTTAGAACTACTGTATCAACAGCATTCGAGAACATACAGGTTCGTCCTTGTTGCTCAGGCCACTAAGCTTTATATGCTCCTTTCAACGCATATGTCAGCTTCTTGTCACCATGTAGCCCGTACACTCCATGGTGGCCTTGACTCTTTATGTGTCCATAAAAGTTAGAATCATCTTAAAGAAACATAGTATTGAAACCATAATCATGAAATCAAGCTTTAACTTTATAAATCATGCTTGAAAACATAACTTTCCATAGAAATCTCTTTGAAACTCTCTCATTTGAATTCTTCTTTCAAATCAATAAAAAGAAATCATAATAAATTTTTTTAACATAAATTCATTTGAGAGAAAAGCACTCATAAAACTTTACTAAAGAAGTCTTCTTCTTCTTCTCGCAAGCATCTTCTCACGTGGCTAAACTAGTAGCACTTTAACATTTTAACAAAACTCTCATCAACCCCTTCTTAGTTTCCCAAATCCTCTTATTTATAGAACCCTTAAACTAACTTAGTCATGCAAAAACTCTTCTCAGTTTGCCAGCTCGTGCTTAAAACTTCACACATGTAAATTTAATATTTAACCTAGTCGTGCTTAAATCCTTAATCTTACACGTTAACCCCTGTCAAATAAAATTTGACATTTTCTTCGCCAGACCTTGCTTCCCGCCTAACCCAAACCGCGAATAACTTCAACCACTTAATATTTCTTAAGAATAACCTTATCGCGTGGTTATATTTCTATTATAAAAAACCTTCCACATGAACTAACCAACTTTTACTCGCATAGAACTCTTATCGCGTACTTAAACTCCAAGGCTTCCTCGCAGACTTCTTCTCTGCAAAACATTTGGTTCTTCTCGTGAAGACCACGCAAAACTTCTAGTCTAACACTCAAAACTTTCACTTTTTAACTGACGCGAAGACTTTTTCTTTTCTTATCACACAACTTCTTTGCGAACTACCCATTTAATCTCAAAAAACGTATACTTAACCATAAAAAATTTTATCGCTTAATCCTTTCCGTAGATTTATTCAAACGTCAACTTCCTTACTCAAATTAGAAATGGGTCTCACAAAATATGGAATTCACTCATTCCTGACTTTAGGGTAAGTAGATGAGTGTTTCCTTAAATGGTGTCTCCGAGACTTCAACAAAGGACCCTACTCTCTTTATGGCAAGAGAGATCTTTTGTTTATTGGTTGGACCATAAACAGATTGTTCATTACAAAAGCACTCGTATTTAAAGACTAGAAGGACTAACTTACTATTGTTGGTCTATATCCATGGACACAGAAATATGTCTACGAACACTCGTGGAGGACTAACTTACTGTGATTGGTCTATATCCGTGGACACAGAAATATATCTACCGTAAGAAGAGTTCAGCCGTGAGTCTTTAGTGGAGTGTACAATTAACGAATATTGATTAATGTGGTTAATGAGTTTAGCAAATTAATCTCATATCGTAGAAGCTTCTGATCTGTAGATTCATTAGTTTATAACTCCCTTGCACCAAATTTTTAAGTAATGACCTTAGCTTAGTTTAAAAGTTTTTGTATGAATGAATTTTTGTGTCTGGTACTTCGATTTCCAATTGCTATTTGCACTTATTTACATGTTTATGGGTTGCATGTCACATTCATAAAAACAATTTTAATGAAACGGTAACGATTACTTAACAAATGTTGAAAATGAATGTTGTAGTTAAAGAAGTTAAAACAAATTGTTGTACGAAAACTAGGACAATTTGATAAATTAAATATTGAAATTGGTGTATTGGATTTAGAATATGAATTTGAAAAAAAAAAGTTTCATGACACTATCTACATAACCCTTCCCCCAAAACACATTTTATCATAACACTACATACCATAATTATTCACCTTAAACACAACTATCATAACACTATCCCTTTAATAATCCAACCCTTCCCCCAAATGGCTCCTTAGAGTTAATTTCTTAAGAGTTTCATATTAACTAAATGCAGGATTTAAATTGTTGTGTTTAATTGTTGTATGAAGTTATGCTCATGACAATCCTATAAAATAGGATTGAAATTGTTATCTAAAACATCCAAGTGTAAAGTAGAATACACAAAAAGAGTTAAATTCCAATAAATTTGTTTTATTTTCTCTCAAATATTCTATTAAGTGATTATTTATTTGGGGTGTTAATCACAAGTCTCCAACCGTGTAAATAGTTTGTTAAATTTTATAACTTTTGAAAAAACTCCAATTTAAAATAAGAAATCTAAGACGATAATGTTGGTTTTAAAAAATTATGCTTATTTCTTTGCAATTTCTCAACAAAAACTTTTTCTTTCTTTGGATAGGTTGAATTCTTTTGCCAAATTAAAAAAAAAAATTTAAAGTAGCTTTTTTACTTTTTAAACTTCCATACGATTTTGAAAAAAATAATAAAAATAAATAGCAAATCAGATGTGAAGGTTGAAAAGTGTTAATAAGCTTACTTGTTCAAACATAAAACTGTTACGACTGATTGACTTCCAAATGATTTTTGAAGTGTTTAAAAATATATTTTTCTTCATGTTTAATCGTAAGTCATTTAAAGCAGATTTAATAAACGAAAAAACACATTTACGTACCGTTTAAGAAGGCGTTGAGGGTAAGTTTTGAAGTCGACGGGGCTCCATTTGACGACGATAGCAAGAAACCAAACGAAAAAGAACCAGAATTCGCAAAGAAACGCAATTGTTTGGAGATAGGAGAAGCCATGGCTGTACATCAACAATAGACGATATGCAAGAAGAGAAATCAACAGGATGAAGATGGCGATGTCTAATGCTCTTTGGGTTGGTCTTTTGATATTTGTTTTCTCGTAAAGTGGGAGAGGTTTGGCCATTGATAATTGTTTAGAACAAGTTCTTTTAGTTTTTTGATGGATATGGGTACGGATGCATTGAATATTTGTCACTGAACTCAATATTTAAAAGCTGAGTCTGAAGTAATAATCGGTATAGAGAATTAAATGTTAATAATATCTTTTCTTGATTTTTCATTTTTTGTAAAAAGTTGTGCATAAAGTTGTGATTAGGATAGCTGATTAATTTTCAATTCGATCCACAGGTCCCTTCAAAGACAGCAAATATAGTACAATTTTTGATTTTTTGGGTATACATTCTCGAATACCACTTTTTGTTTTTTATTCGAATCATAGCTTGGGAATTTGACAAACTTTTCATTTCTTTTAATTAGTGCAGGATGGCATTCAGTAAATACTCTTATTTAGGGGTTGTAGTAATTTAGAATGGAAAGACCGGTTTACTCCATTGTTGAGGCATGTTTTAACACTGAGCAAAGGCGGCTAACTCTTTCCCATTTTCTATATAATAGAAGTATCAAGAAGTTAGGGGACCTTGGGAGGGGTTTGGAGTTTATAATAATCTGCTTTTGAGTGTAAATTAAGTATTTTTTATCGGGACGAATTTATTAAGAGATAATAGGCACGTGCCCCTCAACAATATTCTAACTATGTTTTATTTTAACTAAATTGGTTGTGCCCCAATGTAAAACCGCCTATTTCAACTATGTTTACGAAATAGTTTTTATTCTAAACTTTCATTCTCTCAACAATATGCTATGAAAAATGTATTATTTTTTTTTTATACAATTTTTAAATTTACATATTTACATTATTTATGTATATTTTATTTTATGGACATTTTTAAAAATAGCAAAATAAATTAAAATATTTAGAAGCTATAACAAAATTTTTTATTCTATCAATAATCGTCTTCTATCACTATAGCATATCAATGACTATCAGTGATAGAATTTGTTATAGATTATAGGTATTTTATAAAATTTGTTATTTTTGAAACTTCTCCTTTATTTTATTTAATTTTAGAATTAAAGGTTACAAAATAATTTTGCAACATTTTAATTATTTTATTTCTCCAAACACTCTAAATGTCAATTTTATTAACAAATTTCAATAATGTCATAAAAATAATTTTCTAAAAGAGGAACAAAACTTAACTAAGATAAAATTGTAACTTGTTTTTTAGTCGTCGTTTGTTATCTAACAAATATTTAGAAAAAAAATTACAACAAATTGATGATTTGAATTTCCACTCTCTCAACAATATTCCATGAAAAGGGTATTATTTTTTTCTTCTTTTTTTTCTGCAATTTTTACATTCACATTTACGTTACGGAAAAATCATGTGAAAATTGCTAGTCTTTTATTTATTGCTACAAATATAGAGAATGTTATTGAAGCACCAGTGAAACGTCGAGATATTTTTTTAACATTTTTTAGTGTGTTTATTATATAGTGCCTAGTGCCTCTCCTTTATATAAAATTTTTGGATCCACCACTGTGTGTAATTATAGTCTGTGTTTGGAGTGCAGATTTTTATAGTCTACTATTATAGTCTGTGCCGACTCTATTATAGTCTTTATTATTATAACCTGCGTTTGAGGTGGAGACTATAATAATCGGTGTTTTTCACTATTCTTGTTTTGGCCTACACATATACTATACAAGAAATACACATTTTTCTTTTATTGATTTTATAAATCTTGTTAATTATGATGTTCATTTAATAAATTTAATTTCAAACTTGGTTTTTTTCACTACTATATACATTCTTCTTCAACTAATTTTATTCAATCTTGTTAATTAGAAAGCTCCTTTCATAAATTTAGGTTTCAATCTATTTTCACTACTCATTTTTCCATATATATATATATGATAACTAAAATACACATTTTGTTTTTCTTAAGTTGAGTTTCACTATATCTTGTTAACTTAAATTGATTTCACTAAATTTGGTGATATTTATTTAATAAACTTAACTTTAATCTACGTTTATTCACTCCTCTACAATTAGTGCCTAAGATGTGACCTTTTTATTTTTGCTTTCTCCGTTCAACCAAACTCCCCCTTGGCATTGATCAACTTGCCAACCATATTCATATAATTCATTTATTTTTTAAATTATTCTAGTAATGTACTTGGTTTAATTTATTTTCTAGAATTACATAGAAAGAGAAATTTGGAAGAATAATTCTTTTTTTCTTTTTACATCCGTGAAGAAAGGAATCTTTGATTTTGAGATCAATGTTAAAAGCTTTTATATTATGCGGATTGACCCACAAAATTCCTATTTGATTTTTTTTTTTATAAATGAATTTTCCACGTGCTAAATTCTATTGAGAAACATTCAATTAATTTGTAGTAGCCAATCCCGTAGTAGCCAATCCCATGGTAAATTACAATATATTATAATTATTCATTAGGTTCTCTATAAAATAGTTTTCAAATTTATTTTATTAAATAGTAAGCATTGTTTTGAAATCTCCTACCACTCAATCTACAAATGTAAAATATCATAAAATTAAGAAGGTTAAACTATAAATTCAGTTGGGGATCATTTGAATATGTTTCATGGGTATATATAAATACGAACCCAAAATTCCTTTTTTCAAGAAAAAGTAGCTCAAAGCATATTCCTATTCGTTAAAAAACTTAGTACAATTGAGTATTCTATTCATAAATTCCTCATTCATGACAAACACATGACAAATTCTGGAAAAAAATCTTGGCCTCTTTATTTACAGCAATTCACTTTCCTATCTATTTTCTTCCCCTCCTTTTCTTTTCTTTTTTGGCTAACAAGTTCAACAAACAAGCAAAGCAATGATTCCTAAAGAATTTCGTTTATCACAAAATATCACACAAAATCATTTGTCCATTACATATCAAGAACATTTTTACACTATCTGCCCATTTATATTGGAGTAGCTGCAGAAAAAATATCCCACAAAAGATAAATGCATTTTACCCTTCAATGCTCAAGAGTTCTGAAAATGAGAGACTATAGAAATACCATGCAATCAAATGATCTTCAAAGCAATACTAAGTTTCTTTTAAGTGTGCCAAACATGCCTCCAAGTGCTTGAAATGACCTTTCTGATCGCAATAGCTTCAATGCAATAGGTTGATCAGGACCGAAAACTTCACCAGATGCAAGCAAGTGAAACAAGCAAAATAAGATTTCATCTAAACCATCAGAACAGAATGAGAAATTTTAATTGAGTTTTCTACTAAGATTTAAGCCAAAGCACCAGAACAGTTCAACTTTACAGAATTTATAACACAAGAAATACAACAAAGGAAACTGGATACTCATTCCATTTTTCTTTTATTGTATGATTGAAATTTTGGTTCAATTGTTGTGTATTGGCTAAAGAATGAATGCTTACCTTGAAGAGAAGATGATTGGATATCATTCCAGCAGCACTAGAGACTGAAACATTGATCAGTTTCTTCCATGACGTTGTCTCTTTCTCCTGTGATGAGTACAAAATATGTCAGGGCCAAAGAAACGTTCTGTCCAAACTGACAAATCCAGCTGCAAAAGAATTGTGATTAAATGATAATACACATGAATGAAATATATTTCTTCAAGGTTGATACATGATCTCAATTATATGAAATAATTTCATTCTGCCTAAAAGCTAAGACAAAAATCTCTATCTTTATCTCTAATCAGAGAAAAAAATCATTTGAAAATCAACAAAATAGGAAAGAAAGAATGAAATTTTTAATCACTCCAAAAACCAAGGGTGTAACTTTTGCTGGGTACCAAAGATAGAGGGATATACAAAAAAAGGGATGTTTCGAAAACTCCAGTATTAAACGCACATATTCTCATTTTCCCAAAAACACATTACTTTCGAAACAACTATTCATAAATTCAAACAATAACCATGAAACAATCATGAAATTGAACAGAGCAAACAATTAGTCTATAATTTCTCAAAAATAAAAAATCGTTAGAACTTACTAAAAAAGACAAACAAATATTTGAAACTTACTTGATAGGGCAGAGTTCAGGAGCGATGAAACGAGCGGAAAGAGCAATGACAGTATGTTACTTCATCTTGCCTACTGGTTATCCAAACAGAACGCCAAGATCGTCAGGGAACCAAACCGTCTAATTTTCTTGCCAAGTGAAATCAAAAGTTGCAAAACAAAAACAAATTAATATGGCTGATTCACAAATCACGCTCTCTTTAAGACGTTTCGCGACTCTACTCTCTTTGTGCAAAAAGATTAATGGCCTCGTCGTCCCTACGATAAAATAACCTCTCGATCTTCAACTGATTTGCATCGAAAACAATTGGAAATCACAAACACTCATAGACACTACAAAATGCTCGAAAAACAGGAAATAACTTTTTGAGAGAATATGAAAATGGGAGATTTTTGCTTCTGTGTTTTTTGGTGAAGAAGGGATTGCATATATATATAGGTGGGAAGCAACGGTCAGAAGACCAACGATCACAAACAAATTAATGACAATGATTATACCAATTGATTAAAAAATTGATTATAAAATGAATTAAAAACGATTATACAATTAATTAAAAAACGTTTACAGAATTAATTGTTTTTGAAAACTCAAAAGTCAAATTGTTAATAAAGAAAATGTTTTAGAAAAAATATATGTGTATATTATTTTATCTCTCCTCTTTCAAGGGACAACGACGGTGCTCACACGTGTGGAGATATGGGCATATCCACATTTGCCTATCTCCTCTATCATTCCA
>CM046893.1:7524682-7567033 GCA_025688845.1 Cucumis hystrix | reverse complement strand
CTTGAAATGACCTTTCTGATCGCAATAGCTTCAATGCAATAGGTTGATCAGGACCGAAAACTTCACCAGATGCAAGCAAGTGAAACAAGCAAAATAAGATTTCATCTAAACCATCAGAACAGAATGAGAAATTTTAATTGAGTTTTCTACTAAGATTTAAGCCAAAGCACCAGAACAGTTCAACTTTACAGAATTTATAACACAAGAAATACAACAAAGGAAACTGGATACTCATTCCATTTTTCTTTTATTGTATGATTGAAATTTTGGTTCAATTGTTGTGTATTGGCTAAAGAATGAATGCTTACCTTGAAGAGAAGATGATTGGATATCATTCCAGCAGCACTAGAGACTGAAACATTGATCAGTTTCTTCCATGACGTTGTCTCTTTCTCCTGTGATGAGTACAAAATATGTCAGGGCCAAAGAAACGTTCTGTCCAAACTGACAAATCCAGCTGCAAAAGAATTGTGATTAAATGATAATACACATGAATGAAATATATTTCTTCAAGGTTGATACATGATCTCAATTATATGAAATAATTTCATTCTGCCTAAAAGCTAAGACAAAAATCTCTATCTTTATCTCTAATCAGAGAAAAAAATCATTTGAAAATCAACAAAATAGGAAAGAAAGAATGAAATTTTTAATCACTCCAAAAACCAAGGGTGTAACTTTTGCTGGGTACCAAAGATAGAGGGATATACAAAAAAAGGGATGTTTCGAAAACTCCAGTATTAAACGCACATATTCTCATTTTCCCAAAAACACATTACTTTCGAAACAACTATTCATAAATTCAAACAATAACCATGAAACAATCATGAAATTGAACAGAGCAAACAATTAGTCTATAATTTCTCAAAAATAAAAAATCGTTAGAACTTACTAAAAAAGACAAACAAATATTTGAAACTTACTTGATAGGGCAGAGTTCAGGAGCGATGAAACGAGCGGAAAGAGCAATGACAGTATGTTACTTCATCTTGCCTACTGGTTATCCAAACAGAACGCCAAGATCGTCAGGGAACCAAACCGTCTAATTTTCTTGCCAAGTGAAATCAAAAGTTGCAAAACAAAAACAAATTAATATGGCTGATTCACAAATCACGCTCTCTTTAAGACGTTTCGCGACTCTACTCTCTTTGTGCAAAAAGATTAATGGCCTCGTCGTCCCTACGATAAAATAACCTCTCGATCTTCAACTGATTTGCATCGAAAACAATTGGAAATCACAAACACTCATAGACACTACAAAATGCTCGAAAAACAGGAAATAACTTTTTGAGAGAATATGAAAATGGGAGATTTTTGCTTCTGTGTTTTTTGGTGAAGAAGGGATTGCATATATATATAGGTGGGAAGCAACGGTCAGAAGACCAACGATCACAAACAAATTAATGACAATGATTATACCAATTGATTAAAAAATTGATTATAAAATGAATTAAAAACGATTATACAATTAATTAAAAAACGTTTACAGAATTAATTGTTTTTGAAAACTCAAAAGTCAAATTGTTAATAAAGAAAATGTTTTAGAAAAAATATATGTGTATATTATTTTATCTCTCCTCTTTCAAGGGACAACGACGGTGCTCACACGTGTGGAGATATGGGCATATCCACATTTGCCTATCTCCTCTATCATTCCAGAACTTGGGCTTCCTAGCTCTGCTCTCTTTGTGCAAACTGATTAATGGCCTCGTCGTCCCCACGATAAAACAACCCCTCGATCTTCAACTGCTTTTGCATCGAAATCAATTGGAAATCACAAACACTCATAGACACTATAAAATGCTCGAAAAATTGGAAATAACTTTTTGAGAATATGAAAATGGGAGATTTTTACTTATGTATTTTTAGGTGAAGAAGGGATTGCATATATATATATATATAGGTGGGAAGCAACGGTTAGAAAACCAACGGTCACAAACAAATTAATGACAATGATTCTACCAATTGATTAAAAAACCGATTATAAAATGAATTAAAAACGATTATACAATTAATTAAGAAACGTCTATAGAAATAATTCTTTTTGAAAAGTCAAAAGTCAAATTGTTAATAAAGAAAACGTTTTAGGAAAAATATATATGTATATTATTTTATCTCTCCTCTCTCGAGGGACGGCTAGGGTGGTCACGCGTGTGGAGATATGGGCATATCCACATTTGCCTATCTCCTCTATCATTCCAAAAACTTGGGTGTTCTAAGGGACCAAATCCATGAATCAAACAATAGATATATGATGAGACTTTCACCTTGCAAATTAAGCAATATGGGAATGCTATGTGAGAATAAATAATAATATACTTTTCTTTCACAATTTTTTCATCCAATAAGTGGTTAGCGAAGAAACGATGGGAGTGAAAAAGAGTGTTGGAGGAGAAGTTGAGTTCAGTTTTTGGAGGAAGAAGAGAGAAGAAGAAGAAGTAAAGGTATCTGCCTATGGAGAGCGGGAGAGATGAGATAGAGATTGAGTAGAAAAATGGAGGAAGGGTAATTGACTTTAGTTTTATACTCAATGTTGTCTTTGCTGAGAAATTTATCCTTCAATTTCTTTGTCATGGTCATTGCATTCATCATCTCCACTTCCTTTTGCATCTCTGCCTCTCCGAGTGCGACGACTTTTGGGGCTTCCACTTCCTCTAGTCTAGACAACCTTCTTCTTAATGAGTTTGACGTTAGAGGGAAAGGGAGAAGGATGGATTTTTTTTTTATGATTTCCTTTTGCCACAAAAACTTCAATTCGATCGAAGATGTAACTGTTGGAATTTATGTCCTAAAACTCGTAGATTGTAAATATAATCCATTGACCGTTACTAATAAAGTGTTATTATTATAATTTCAATAAATGTTATTGATTATATTATTAGTTTTGTCTGAATAACCAAAATTCAATAAACTAACATCCTAAGTTGTTTGATGAGTCTTGAACAGTATGTAGAAACATAATGGGATCAATGTTTGAGATCAGCTTAAAGGGTCTATAGTATAGGGATAAGGCTGGGTACCTTATCTTGGTAACACTATGGATATGACTCACTTTGTATTTGATACAAACGCAATGATCCAACACGTTCGTGTAGGTGACATACGAGTAAGGATATCATATGCAATGAGTTTGCATAATACCGGACCATGAAATAATAACCAATAGATGTAACTCTGTTAACTAGTTAGGTTTCCATTTCATTAGGATGACCAAGGAAACTTAGTCTTAATCCTGAGTGTATTATGAACTCCTATTCGTGAGGGATTGTCCTTTGATTTGTACGAGTGAGAGTGGTCAGATTGTCGATTCAATATACTTATCATTTTAGGGACAAGACCGAGTGGAGAGTTGAAAACATAATTACACAAGATGAAATTCACGCATTCCCGACTTTAGGAAAAGTAGCTGCTGTTCCCTGAAATGGTGTCTACAAGACTTGAGCAAAGGACCCAAAGGACACAGTTAACAAATATTGATTAATGTGGTTAATGAGTTTAGCCACATAATCTCTAATAGTTGTAGCTTCTGATTTGTAAGTCCATTAAATCCCTTTTCTAGCTCGTAAAGGACAATGAGATTTATTTATACTAGTTGTAATTTAAAATGTTCAAATTTACTTTGGAAATTAATATAATGTATAGTGATACATTATAATAAAAAGTTTATATTTTAATCAAACTTTATTATATAAATTTAATTTTGGATATGATTCAAAATTAATTTATGAGAGATAAAATATATGAATGTGTTCAAATATTAATTTAATGTGAATTGGATTCATATTAAATTTATTTTTTATGAGAGAAATTTATATTTGAATATGATTCAAATTTAATTTAAGTTAAATATAAGATATTTAATTTAGTTATTAATTTATTAGAGAATTAATTAATAGTTAATTCTCATTTTATTTAATTAAATTAATATAAAACTATAAGATATTGGAGAGATATTCATTAAATATGATTTAAATGAAATGTTAATTAAATATGAATTGATTAATTGATTAGTTGTTAATTAATTAGTTGATTTGAAATTTGTATTAATGTAATATTTTTTAAATTAATAGAATCTTATGATTCTCTCTTACTCTCTTTCCTACTCCATGAAGGAAAGAGAGTTATAAATATGCAGAAGAAAACATTTTTCTTCAACTAATGATTTTGCTTTTCAGCAAAATAGTTTCTCTCTAAAACTTTTTTCATCTCAATTGGTTCCCAAAAACCAATCTCATCTCAGAGGATAGGAAGGTTTCTGACGGGTGGTGTCCTAATTTGGAGTTTGTGTAGATTGAGAGGCATCAAACTAAGTTTTTCTTTCTCTAATCTATAATTAGAAACCATGCTTAGCCTTTAAGTTATAATAAGAAAATTAGTTTTTGTATTATTTTGCCAATGTATTGGTATTTTGGGATTCCCAAATTAAATTGAGAAATAGTTTTGTAAAATCTTATGTTGCCAATGGCTTTTATCCCTTCAGCAACGATTCTGAAACTTCAGAATTTCGCTCCACAAACCCCACAAGAACCACCATTTTCTCCACTAAACCAACCTTCCCATGAAAATCTTGAGCAGATCTTGCCATTTTTTAATCGAGAGATAATTTTGATGTAGTGAAGAGAGTATTAGGAGGGAGATTGTGGGATTAGGAGAACGAAAATGAAGGATGAGGGAAGGAGAGAGGGTATTACGAGAAGGGGAGAGAGGAATTACGGAAAGGAGTTTCAGGGAGTTAAGAGTATTTGAGTAACCTTAATACCCAACTATATTAGTTTGTGGGTCAAACGTGGAGTGTCCACACTACCCCAAATGCCACTTCCTACAACCAGATAGAGGATGTGCCGCTTAGACACTCATCGTGCATCTCACCATAAGATAACACGATGAACGCCTAGTAAGCTGAACAACTTAGTCCAACTTTTTTAATCGCAAAGCCTTCTCCTTGAACCTTAGAGACTTTACTCAACGCAGCAAAAAATCTGTAACCTTTAGACTTACTCCATCGCTTAGCACTCTTGTCAAAGTAAAGAAATTCATTACTAAGTAGTAAGTACAAATAATAAGCAGCTGAGTAAACATAACTTCTCTTTTTATTAACTTGGCACTTTACCCAAGTTTCAAACGTAACAGGTACATTCCTTTTCTCGCTAGCTAGGCACAAAAATTAAAACCGAGTTCTTGATCCACATTTCTTCCTCCACCACTCAATGTTGCTCCTTACGGTGGGGTATTTGGAGGTGTAAAAACCTCATTTTCATCCATCTTTCTCATGGATCTTAAATGAAAACTAACGTATTGAGATCAAATTAAGAAATATATATATGATATTGAGATTAGTCATCAACAACTTTTACTATTCTACTAACTATATTCACCTAAAAGGTTAATAGCACTTCAATGCTATAGGTATTGAAGGCCAATCAATAAGAATAAAGTATACTACATGAAAACCACAATATTCTACAATACCCATGAATTAACAGAAAACATAAACCTAAATCCAACCAACACCATAAAACTAGTTAGCCTAGTCATTCATGATTATCAACAACATATTTTCATACGAAACTGAATTCATAAAACTAAAGATAAATGAAAACAAAAGACAACACTCTCTTGTGCTCCTACTTCAATGGCTTTCGTCAATCTCCACTCAAACAATATCTTGGGATCTAGAACAGCCGCAAAAAAAAAAAAGACTCATTTAACTTTTTAGGGTAAAAACACATTCTTTTAGGTTTGAAAATTAAGGTAAACTTCGTGTTTTAAGTGTTGAAGAAGTCTCAAATATATATTGGAGGCAAAGTTGGGCTGCAAGATCTTTCCTAAATTATGAATTGTGTAAACCACAAAAGTTGGCGTTGTAGCACCCTTTACACAAGGGAAGGAATTCTTTTGAAGCACCACATTGCACCTTAGTGAGGCATAGTGACGCTTGCCTTGCATTGCGGCAATCTGATGAAGTGTCGCAACACTTACCAGCTTGCACAAATAATAAGCTTTTAAGAAAAAACATCAACAGTTATGCGTGGTCTAGCGCCACATCACTTGCCCAGAAAGTAGGATTTCTCTCTTTTTTTTCTCTACTTTATTTTACCAGTTTTTACTTGGTTGATGCTTTAAGCACTCACTTATATGAAAATGCCTAAAAAATACTAGCAAACACATCAAATTTAATAAAATAATCCTAAAATAAAGGCCAAATATGCACATTTTAGGTGTGTATCACTCTTTCTATCTATAGGAAACTTGACATTTGTGGAGTGCAACCCACTTCAAACTGTTTATTGTTAGCTGATGGATCCTTAACTTATTCTAGAGGCATAATTGAGGTAAATGTTGATAATTTTTATTTTATTTTATGTAGATTTTGTAGTGTTAGACATAGAGGAAGACTCTAAAGTTCCTATCATTCTAGGTTGCCCATTCTTGGCTCCAAGGAGTGCTTTAATTGATATCCAACAAGATTAATTGACTCTTAAGGTGAATGTTGTTTTAAATATTTATAAATCCTTGACCCATCATGATGAGCAAGGGTGTTCACGGTTCGATTCAATTCCGTTTTAGTTTGAAGTTGAAACCACATCAAACTACAAAATGCAAAACAAATCTCATCCAAAACTAAACCGAATCAAACTGCTCGTTTGTGTCAAACATAATTGAAAGTGAACTGTGGGAGAACTGAGTGAAGGCCATTGTCGGAAGGTTTGAGATTATCTGAGTTAGGATTTAAACTTCAAACGCATGCAACAATACTGAGCGTTGAGCAGAGTGAGGACTGAGGAGAGGATGAGTCATTGCAGACGCCAGATGGAGTAAGGACTGAGGACTGAGAAGAGCCGGATACGAGGAGTGGAGTCAATTGTTACGTTTGCATTCCGTCCGCGTTTGTCGAGTGTCGTCTATCTCTATGGCTCTACCCTAAGTTATACACTGATAATTATATATTTATACATACATTTATATATATAATTTTTTAATTTTTTTAAATAAAGTGGTTCAGTTTTAGAATCTATTTAATATCTTAAACCAAACAACATAAGATGCAGTTTCAATTTAACCCAAATCGAATCAAACCGCATGCATTCAGTTTCGTTCGACTTTGATTCGGTTGTGGTTGAATTTGTCAATTAGTTCGGTTTTCAAATATCTTTTGAACACCCTTAATTATGATGTTAGAATATTTAATATGATTCATGTGATTGATAAAAAAATTTTAGAACATGCTAAGATTATGCTTGCTACTGATTACTTAGAATAAAACATATTAGATACTAACTATGATGATGTTGATACTTGTTTTGATGATAATGCTTTGTATGTTTATGGTTAGATAGTATGCAATTGTTGTTAGGTTTTATGTTATGTGATAAAACTTGTACACAATAAATGTAATTTATTAATCGTTATTAATAAAGTGTTATTATTGTAATTTCAATTAGTTTTAGTGATTATTTTATTAGTTTTGTTTTAATAATATAAATCCAATAAACTAACATCGTAAATTGCCTTATGATCCTTCAATTGTATGTGGAAACATACATGGATCAGTGTTCAAGATACAACTTAAAAAGTCTATACTATAAAGATAAGGTTCGGTACCTTATCTCACGTTGTATTTAATATAAACACAATGATCCAACATGTTCATGTAGGTGATGTCACGCCCTATCCCAAGATCACTCTTTGCGACCATGTGGGAGCATAACCACCTAGACATTGAATGGAAATCTCTTAGCGAGATACCACACATAGCACCAAGTAAGCAGAATACAAACATCAAACTTAATGCGAGGTGAGAACTCATTTTGGAATAACTAAAACTTCTTTGATTTCTAATAAAAGAGTAAATTTTAACAAGTACAAAGAGTTTCTTTACATCTAAAAAATAATTATATACAAGTCTCAAATAAAAACAATAATCTTAATCATCTTGCCTAAAACATTTCACATTATGCAAAATTATTAGGAATACTAAGAGTTGATGTGACACAATTATGGCACAACAGACGTTCAATTTGGCAAGTCTAACACTGGATGTCTTTCGCTACATGGGGAGGGGGGGGGGGGGGACAAAACATTTGAAAAATTAGACAAAATGTCGTGAGTGGTGTTTTTCACCAACACATTTAATAAATATACATTTCAGTCATAACACGTTGCATTTCTTTTTCGCAAAATTAACCATGAGATTTAAACAGATGTGTTTCAATAGTAAAATTTTGAGTTCAAATCAAACCATTCGATGGATTAGGTGAATTACACAAATTCAAATCTCATTGAACAGAATTTTTAAAACATAAATCATTTCCTTTCAAATCATTCATAAGATCTCATATCGCATAGGAACACGTTCCTCATAACGCATTACATAAATCATATCGTAGATTCATTCTGCATGTTTAATTATATCTTTGTACCATTTCTCATCTCAAGCGTTTACCACACTCTTTTGCTAACTTGCGACTGTTTGGAGTGATCTCAACCCAACAAGTCTCAATCAATTCCATCACGCATATAACACGTCTTCTAGTGCCAAATCATACAGCAGGCGAAGGGCATCCCATACAAAATCACACAGCAAGTATGAGGCTTCCTATTTCAGATCACACATCATAAATAGGGCATCCTATCCCAGATCACATAACAAGGATAATACATCGCAGACCAGAACACAACAAATGTAATAAATCTCATTGCATAGGGTGGGAAAGATTAATTCATCTCAACATTCCTGTTTATCTTCAATTTCAAATCATTTATGAACCAAATCCATTTGAAGAATTTGAGCATAAGAGAAATCATGGAATTCAAGAACTGAATGAAGAAATATATATATAGGGATTGAAACATATATATGAGCAATTCTTTTAGTTTGAAAACATTTTAAGAAGAAACCACTCATAATCTACTAGCTTCCTCGCTGACGTCCTTACCTAAAGCTCCTTTGCACTTGCTTG
The DNA here is from genome assembly GCA_025688845.1 of Cucumis hystrix. Classification (NCBI taxonomy): domain Eukaryota; kingdom Viridiplantae; phylum Streptophyta; class Magnoliopsida; order Cucurbitales; family Cucurbitaceae; genus Cucumis; species Cucumis hystrix. Next base: position 7,558,073 of record CM046893.1, on the reverse strand, counting down.
CAAATGTCTTCTTGAAAAACCAAGCTCGGGATACTTTGAAACCAATTTGTAAGTTCTGCAACTTTTTAGGTAATTACCAGGTAATAATAAGCTCTTCATCTTATCAAAAAAATTTTATTTATAGACTTTTTTGGTGAGATTATCCATGTTGGAATGATTACCTCTGTCCAGCGATGAGAATCATCCAACATCAAAACTCCATGTGTCACTTGACAGATCTTATCTTGAATTTAGTTGGACAACAAAGTCAAATCAGCTCATCGGCTTTCTTATACAAGCTTGACGTCAACTACTTTCAGATGAAAGAAGCTCACATTGCCTCTTAGTTCACTGCATAGATCTTTCGCATCATCTAGCTTGAACATGATATGCAAAGTACTTTTGCAAACATACCAATTGCCAGCTTCCATCGCACATTATCTTATCACATAACCCATTGTTGTTGTGAATGCGTAGTTTAGAACGTGATCAGTGTCTCACAACTACTACCTCCTTATTGGAATTTCATCCTCAAAATTCAATAGTTTATGAGATGAGTTTAGGCTACTTAATCTTCATTTTCTCTTCATTCTTCCAAGTAGTTTCTTCAACAACACGATTATTCCATTAGACCTTGACCATGGAAATAAGTTATGTCCTCAACACTTGATCTTTTCTGTCTAATACACGCAAAGGTTTTTCTTCACAAGTCAAGTCTTCCTTTACTTCTATGGGTTGCTCTTGAAGTATATGCGAGGAATCTGGAACATACTTTCTCTTAATATAGAAAAATGAAAAACATTATGGATTCTAGACAGCTCTGCAGGCAACTTCAACTTCAGTGCCACTAGTCCCATGCGTTTTAGATATTCAGAAGGTCTCATATACCTTTTATTTAGCTCTCTTTTTCTTCCAAATCTGATCACACTTTCTCGGTGACAATTTAAGGAAAACCTTATCTCCAGCCTTAAATTCTAAAGTCATGCAACGATGATCTACATAACTCTTTTATATCGTGGACAACCTTCAAGTTTTCTCTAATCGCCTTAATTCTTTCTATCATCGCCTAAATTAGTTCTGGCTAATACAACTTCCTCTCACCTACTTCTTACCAGCAAACTGACATTCTACAACTCCTCCCATACAGTGTCTCATAAGGAGTCATTCTAATACTAGAATGGTAACTATTATTGTAAGCGAATTCAATCAGGGGTAAGTGTTCATCCCAACTCCCTTTTAATTGTAGAACATAAGCTCTTAACATATCTTCCAACGTCTGAATTGTAATGACCCAACTCCTTATCCTAAGTTGAGGTCCTTACTAATAAAGTAAATAAAAAACTATCCGTTGAAAGAAAAGGAGAAAACTAAATCCTTAAAAAATAAATTCTAAATACTTAATCATAAATTATAGTTTGATAAAACAGAATAGATGCTTGTCAACATAGTCCTATTTCGAGCCCTATCTAACCTTTAAAGAAAATAACATAAAAATAATTAATGAGTTTTGATAAATTCAAATGAAAATACTAAAAATCAAAATACTGAGACATGAAACACGGAAGCAACGTAATTCCCTTATGGCAAGTCACAACTCCTTTTCGTCATTCACCAACTTTTCTCTACCTCTACCTTTGTCTGAAAAATTAAATATAGAAAAATATGGGTATAAACATGTACTCAGTAAGGGACCCACTACTAGTCCCACTAGGTCTCGATTAACTTCTCATTAGGATTTCGTGAGAAGGTACTCAAAACTTTCATGTGTCTGATGAAACACACACAATCTTGAATTCGGAACATGATAGACTTGTCTGTTGGTGAATTCAGAGGAACACCTATGATATCGAGATGTAAGTGATTCCGTTGAACCACTCATAAACATGGCACATGATAGACTGGTGGTCCAGTCGAAAGCATACAATCATAAATCTGTAAAAAGTTATGATCTTGAGGGATACCAAACATGTAGGTACAACCCTAATGGCCAAAGTTAACAAAACACTACAATCCATAGCATATAGCAACATCATAAACATCATAAACATGACATGAATATCAATCATAAAGTCATTAATCATGGGATTAATATATCATGCATCATAAACATGTCAGTCATCATCTGCAACACAATATGCATCTTTACTATATGAATGCATAACAGAAAATACATGCAAGCTCTTAATCTCATTTTCATTCGAGGTCTAATAGTAGAATCTTCTACCTTGAGATTAGCTAAAACAATAATTTCTTTGTGACAATTGCTTGTTATTTTGTATGTGTGTTTGTTCACGAAACTCTCAGTACCCAAAAATGTGTTTGATGTGAATGTGATTGTTTTGAAATTGGGATTATGTTTCATGGGACTTGATGTGGGATAAGTTGTGTTGCCTCTAAGGACAATATTTTAAAAAACTTGTCTAATATTGAGGAACACAAACTTATTTGCTAGTTTGCATATTTGTGGTGTGATGACGTGTGATTAAATACAGATCATTGCATGAAAAATGCTTTCTAGCATTCTCTTCATCATTCGAGTGGACATAATCATTGCATGAAAAATGCTATCAATGTCCTCACCACCTATTTCCAAGTTTGCATTGTGCAAGATTTCCTATTGCTTGTCCAAGTGTAAGCAAAAATAAATTTCTCCAGATGAACTCGGGTTGAACACAGGGAATTGATATCAAAGCTTAGTTCTAGGGTTTACTTATCAACTAGGCATTATGACAGTTAAGTTAAAAGAATATAAAACGAAGCATAACTACCTATTTTCACCTAGAGACTAATGCACAAAGGAATAAATTGTGGCAAAATGGAGGAATGAGCGAACTAACTTGTGTTAAGGAATGGGGTGAAGGAAGATCTAAGGTTATTAGGTGAATAAGCTATACAACCACGTCAATGCGATATAACTCGCTAGACTAGTTTATGATTAAGGCGTGCTCTTCTTGAAGTCATTGAATGCCACACTTATTCTACTTTTAGGATTCAAATGATTAAGCCTAACTAAACAAGGTATATCTATAAGTATTTACTTATAATACTTATAGAGCTTCACGTTTCACATTTAAGGATGTAACCTCTCGGCACCTATTGTCCACACTTGTTTATTTTTTGGGATACAAATCATAGAAGTTATCTCGTCAAGGTCAAGAAAACTCTTCCTTGCGTGTGTTAGCCACATCCTTGATACTTACCCTTTCGGACAATTGGCGACATACACTGGTCAAGTGATGAATGTAGCGTGGCTAACCTGACAAGTATTGCAAGCAAAACTTCATATTCAGCAAGAGTCATAAAACTAAACTACAAATAACACAAAGGCAGATGAACAGTAAAGAGATGGATGGATTGAGAAGTGGATAAATATACATTATATTAAAGAATGAAAGGCCTTCGGCCACTATACAATTTGAACACATACAATGCAAAGAAATAGAAAAATGGAAAGAAAAGAAAAGATAATACAAGTTAGGGGAAGATGGAAATGGGGTCTTCTTCACTCAGACTACTGACTTTTGCTCTACAAACTGACCGGAGAAGATGAAGAAGTGCTTCACAATAGTGGTAAGCCTAATCCTTGCCACCAACTCTCTAGGTTTTGGTTCATTAAAACCTTTATGACCTATACATACCTCTTTTTCTCTGTGATGATGGAGCTTCTTATATAGGCATCTTTCAGTGGCAAATCTATCATTCTGACCACATGTTAGCATCGAAAACTATCCTTTTCATCCCATCATATCACTCCAACTACCACTCTTTTTTTTAGCAAACTCTTTTCGTGATGATTTGGTCTTCTCGCCATGCCTCAGCGCGAGTTGCTTTGCGATTTGCTAGTTTATTCTTTTGTCAATAATCATGGGTTTAGCATTAAAGAATGGAGTAAATAAGGTATGAAGCTTATGCAAAATATATTTCTAAATAATTATGTATTTACCACATAAGCTACACATTTCGGCATTTTTACCATGCATTTTGGTCCCATTATTCTACCTAAAAGGCTATGATAACTTTATCAACAGTCAAATCCCAATTAACTCAATCCTAAACATAAAAGGGAAACAATTTAATAATTTAGTAAAATTTACCAATGGCTAACATTGAATTTTTTCCCAATTCGACATACCAACAAATGAAGTAGAAACCAATTCAACATTGATAGAAAATGCACAGATAACTACTCCAAAAATTTAGTCAATTGAACCTTCAAGGGAAAATTCCAAATTATATCAACTTAATTTATTTAGAGTTCAAAAATTAACATTCGATGGGCATACCTAAAACTCAATCAAATACTCACAAAAAGCACTAAAATGGCTCAACAGGCTTAAAAGAGGGGTAGCGGCTCGGGTTAGCTACGAAGAGAGCTCGGCTCACGTGGCTAAGGAAGGAAAAGAACTAGCTCAGGTACAGAGACACAGGGCTTTGTGAAGGGAAAGACGACTAGACTAACTGCGTTTTAGAAGAGGAGCCAACAATGGAGGCAATGACGTTGCGTGGAGAAAACGCTGAAGTTGGTCGGAGGAGATACAAAGCATAGTAGCGGACGGAGAAGCAAAATGGAAAACCAAATCGGAGGAGACGTTTTGTGACTACGATCTTCGTACGGTGCATTCTTTGACAAATGGTGACTTGTCAGCATGGCAGATGAGGAGGATATGAGTGACAATGGCGAATGGCAGATGGTGGGTCACAGCGATGACGACAACATTAGGGTTTTAAGAGGGAGAAGAAAATAAATAGTTGAAAATGTGTTGCACGCTTCACAGTGGAACCTTATTTAATATGTTGTTGTTATTATTATTATAGATTTTATCATTTTCCTTTTCTTTTCCTTTTCCTTTTAAAATAAATCAAAGAAAACTTCTTCTCATTTACACCCAATCAATCACTTTAATTATCTCCCATCACATTACTTTTTTCTTCCCACAATATAATTATATTTTTCTTAATAATTATGTTTTTATCAATAATATAATTATTTTTAACCCTTCCATAATTTAATTAATTATATATAAAAATATATAATCAACCATAATTCCTTAAATTCATAACACAAAAAATCAAATCATTTTATTAATTAAACATTCATCCAACAAATATTTAATTGATTCTAATTCTACAAAACAATAAATTCTAATTCAAATACCTCAAAATAACATTCAATAATTCCAACATAATTAAATAAAATTAAGAGAATTAAATTTAAAATTACCTTAATTTTTTGGATGTTACAGTCTAAATAGTCCTTTCAGATTGACCATCTATTAACTAGAGACATGTTTGCGCATCTCTACCATCATAGTTTGGAATTTATCCTTAAAACGATATTCTAATTCGCTAATTCTATCCTAGAGTGTTTGTACCTCAGCTTTTTTTTGTCGTTCAGATTCATGAAGATGTTTTTCAGACTCATTAAGGCAACGCTCAAGATCGTGTACCTTAGACGATGATCCAAACAACTCAGAAGGGGTAGCACCTACCCCATAACCACGAACACGTCCATGTTTCTTTGATCTAAATACTTGTACAAAAATATCATCCTCGTTCAAGAGTGTCATCGATCACTTGAGAGAAGCATATGATTTACGTTCTGACTACAAAACATGAAAAAACATACGATAAATATCACATAGCTATATCGCAAGTATATGACTATTCGTTTAGCTAACGATTTAAAATAGAAGAACACAGTGCACTTTGTTAACCCAGTTCAACAAACATTGCCTACGTCTGGGGAGCTTTTCTCCTCAGATATGGAATATTATTGAGATTGTTAACATGTAACTGTTTCATAGGTTACATTAAATAATTCAATCATGTTTAATAGTAAATCCAGGCTCCCCCTGACTATGAGTATATTAAACTCAGGCTCCCCCTGAGTATGTGCAAAATCCCATTGAAGATTGTTGCTGACTCCTCTTGTCCTCCCGAATTGATCTCTCAATTCCACAGTCTTTCCATAAGCATATTCCTTATAAGTTTATCGTCATACGACAATCACAGAAACTGGATCAATTAAAAAAATGACATAACCGTCATCACCTTCTTTTATATGTCGTACGTGATCCTTCAGTTCGTAATCGTTCTACGGTAATCTCCTTTCTTTTTTTCTTCTAAATTTTTCTCACTCACAAATAATCAGAATCTGTTGATATATATATATTCTTAGAATCTTTTTAGAGAATATCTTTTCCATGATTGATGGAAACAAACTTATCAAAATTCCTAAATGCTAGGAATATTAGATATTCTCATATCAAACTTAAAGATTTGACAAAACAACATCCTAACAAACACACAAAATCATATTTAATAATTATGTTGAAGAAAAGAATGGTTCAAATACTACAAAGAGAGCCATGAAAACAAACTCAATTCAAAGTTGATTGATTTTCCTAATTATATCTTTAACTTAACTAGATTATGCAATGAAGATGAACAAGTTTTCTGTTTCATTTATACTAAAGAAACATAAATTTTCTTGTGGAACCTAGCTAAGATCCACAAAATTAGTTTTGCAAATACTTCTAATGTTGGTATAACAAAAACCTGTGGCAGTTTTGCAAATACTTCTCTTATGCATGAAAGTGCTAGTAGATCTTAAGGACAACAATACAGTGGAATGACTCCTAATTCTTGTGGCTTTAATCAGAACCATCATAGGCTTGTAGAGAAACCTTTCAAAACACTTATCATGCCAGCCCAGTGGCTTCAAACAATAATTCTAAAACAGAAGAAGCCAACATAAAAAACACCAAATCCCACAAAACAACCAATAGTTAAAAAAAATGAAACATGTTCCTAAAAGGGACAACGTGTCTGAGTTTCAGTCTCACAAATAATCAACAAAAATGCATCTTAAACAAAGGTAAGATACAAAAACAGAATGCAACATGAGAATAGCCCAAAAACAGAAGAAAAGAGTGAAAAACAGTATGGTAATGTGATACATGTTCAAGAAGATCAACCTAAGACTCAAAAAGAGGTAAATAAACAAAGACATCAAAAAACAAAAGAAGCTAGTAAAGATATGTTGCTGCAATTTACATAAAGTAGAATGTGGAATTAAATGCTTGAGAAAATTGAATCTAGAGTCACAACAAACCATTGATTCCAGAATCATGGCAATTTACATCAGAGCATAACTTGGAAAGTAAACATAACACAACCTAGCTATATCATATATACCCATTATTGCTTCTCTTGTGTACTAGAAGTTTCTCTTGTGTAGCTTCATTCACAGGCAAGCCATTATTGCTCAAGTGAGTTAGCGCCCAAATTCTATTTCGACTAGGTTCTTCATTAGTGTCTTGAACCTAAGTGAAAATAAGATATTAGATAGTTTGACAAAATTAAAAGAAGTTTACATAATTTTTCATTTAATTACCTCTTTTTCAATCCTTTGTTGTATACTTTGTGAACCACATGTGTGATATACATTCAACTTAAAGCGGTTCTTTTGATTTCTTTCACACATCTCCTGTATTTCAAAAATAGAATATGAGCATCCGTAAAAATTAAAATAGTAAGTATAACTGCTTTGTATGTACACAAAAAAGATATTAGACTACAACTTGATATTCCACTAACTTCCATAACTTTGCAAGATATTCTGCATCTTCTGTTGTTATTTCTAATGGAATATTTACTAAAACTTCTGCAATTATATCATATTTGTCCAACCATTTTTTCTTTGAACTATCCCTCCAATTATTGTAAGAATGATGAATTTGAAGCAACACTGAAGCCTCGTGACCTTCAACTTTAAATTGTTCCTGCAAGGAAAATGGTAGTTGTAATCTAATTATATAAGAAGTAAATTAATTAAAGAAAAAAGCTATTGTTTTTTCACATACCACTATAAGTTCAAATAGTTTCTTTTTTACTGTTGTTGTATCCACCTATTTTATCTACACATATTTTAAAAAAATAATAATATTATTAGTAATAATGGCTAAACTTATTTATTTATAAAGGTAAAAAAATTAGTAATAACATAATATCTTATAATATTTCATTTTTATCATTTTAGGAAACAAAAATTAATCAATTTATTTAAAAAAATCTTTTAATATCACATTTGTACTATTTTAGGAAAAAAGAAATGAATTTGTTTTAAATAAAATCTTCTAATATCACTTTTATCATTTTAGAAAGAAAAAAAAAACCAATTTTAACTGAAAAATATTTTAATATCCATTTGATTTATCAATTAATTTTTCACAAAATCTCAAAATATCTCATTTATGTTATTTAAGAAAAAAATAAAATTTATTTTTGATTTTATTCATACTAATTTTTTCCTAATTATGATACACCTCCGGGTTTATAAATAGGGACATTTGTCATTTGCAAAAGGGGAAAGAAAATTGCTTAGAAAAAAAATTATTAGAGTGAGTCTGGAAGAAAAATTTTAGAGCGAATCTCTACAAAAAAAAATTCTGCAAAAAGTGAGTTTTTCTTATCTTTTCATTACTTTACTGTCTCTAGTCTTTTTTTTTTTTAACTTTATCTAAAGCAAATCAAATCCCATGTTGAAATAAACTTAGTTGGAGATTGCATTTGCTAGGGATTTAATCCTAATGATCTGCACCCCATACAACAAGAAATTTCTTTGGGATTCGATCCTTGTTTTTCTTTTCTTCTCTTTTTAAAAGATAAAGAGAAAGAAAATAAAAAATAGGAAAATTTTAGTTTTTTTTACTAATTTTTTCTTTCTTTTATCATCATTTAAAAAGAAATTCTTTAAGCTTTTTCTTCTTTCTAAAAAAATAGGGAGAAAGAAAACGACAAAAAAAATGTACGTTTTTTTATATATCGGAATTTCATCCCTCTTTTCCTCAATCTGAACTCTTAACCTTTATTTTCTTTTTCTCTAAAATATAGAGGGTAAGAATAAGGATAGAGAAAATTTTATTACTATTATCATTATTATTATTATTATATTGTTGTTGTTGTTGTTAATAATTACAATTATAATTAGTATCATCATCATCATCATCATTATTATTATTATTATTATTATTATTTATTTTATGATGCCGACACCCTACCATTTTTCTTTCTTTATTTATTCATTCTTTTTTTCCTTTCCTTATTTTATTTATTTGTTATTATGTTTCCTTTCTTTTACTTATTCACATTACTATCATAATAATTATTGTTATATGCACTTAAAAGGTAACTTTTTATATTTAAATTTTTTCGATGTTTTAAAATTATTCCAATTTAAAATTCTCTATGTTTTAAAATAAAAACTCTTTTTTAATCATTTAGCAAATTTTGTCTATAATGTTATAATTTTTTTTTTTTTTTATGTTTTTCAAACTTTCAAAATTTAATCTATAATTTCATAAAGTTTCTTAAATGTTTTTTTTAAAAATAACTTAACTATTTTCTTTAAATAAAATCCTATGACGGAATCTAGAAAATTTGGGAGTCCGATTTTCTAGAATTATTGAAGTGAGGGATCACATCTTTGGAAGTCCAAGATGTGATCCCTCGAAAAAAATGAATTTAATCAATGTTTAAAAAAGAAAGTTTATTCGAAGACTATCCTATGATAGATTTTGAGAGATTGTAATAATTTCTCATTTTCTTAAGGTGAGAAGTTTCCTTCAATATATAGTCTAATTAGTGAAATATTATTCCACTTATTTTATGAGATCATTGCTTCAAATATTGGAGTTATGAGAGGTGAAATAATACATTAATTTTAAAATAAATTAAAAAATATTTTCAATTCAAGATTTGAAATTTGGTCACCGTTATTCTAAATGGGTGTTGTGAGGTGTTAATACCTTCCCACACACAAATGACACCCGAACTCAACTCTATTTTTCGCAGACCATTTTTTAAAATTATTTACTTTATTTCGGTGTCCAATCACACAGTAAAAAAGATTGGTGGCGACTCCTATTTTCTTTTAAAACTAACTCTTTTAAGGACGTCGGCGGCTCCAGGTCGTCTCGGGCACGTGGCGACAACTTGGCGACTCCACTGGAGACATGAGGCTTTACCTCGAGAGTTTGGCCATTTTCTCTTTTCTCTTTAATTATTTTATTCTTTAATTTTATTCTAAATTTATTATGTGTAGTTATTGTGCATTTAATTATTACACACACAATCACGAGCCTCCTACCCAGACTTTACCTTCATAAGATTAGAATTAAGAACAAAGTAGTATTGACCTTCGAGAAACTTATGCTTCCGTGCAAGCACACGAAAAATTCTCACTCAACATAGTCAATTGGTCATGTATGACTTTTACCAAATTGGGAACCTTTATCATTTAGGAATTTTAGAATTAACCTCACTTTTAAATCTTGTATGCATTATACTAGTGTATTACAACAGGCATTTACACATGTATTTCTTTTTAATTTCATTGATTGATTTTTTTACTTATGTTGGTTGAATTATCACAATTACATAAATTTTTTAATAAAGGTTAACAATATTTCATTTGTCAATTTTGATTTTTCTTAATCAATTGACATCTTAGTAATTTAGAATTTTTTTTCATATTTCAAAAAAAAATTGTTTTAAAGAAAATTAAACAACTTTTCTCCATGTATTTCAAAGATTGAGCACTATTTTTTAAAAAGTTTTTTTGAAAACCATATTTATCCAACTTTTTTTTTTAAAAAAAGAATATATATTCAGTAATATTTAGTATTATTTAATAATTTTTTAATATAATAACTATTTAAATATAAACAAAAAAAATCATGTCAGGATTAAATAACATTAGCATTAAAAATTAAAATTTTGTGAATGATTATTTGAAACACTAAAAAATTTGATTAAGAATTAAAAAAAATTGCAAAAGAAAAATAGATGGTATAACTTTCATTTTTGTTTTATCAATTTATTTTTGTGAAACAACATGCATATTATTTTCTCATTAAAGCTTGAATATTTTGAATGTTATTTTAAAATGGGCAAATATTTCCAAAATTAAAAAAAAAAAAGACAAAGAACAATCCAAGAAAATAATGAAAAGTTTTTCAATTTTCTTAAAACAAATATGGTCATTTTACTTGATAGCCATCAAAAAAATTTGACTAATTAATTATATTAACCTTTTCATCTCATATAACCATATTGTTATCCATTTTATCTTGTTAAAAAATTGCATTAAATAAATTTTGATTTTTTCCTAAGAAGTTACACTATTATTAAGGGGTTTTGCCTCATTTAACAAATAACTAATAATGTTTTAAAGTTAATGACGTCTTAAAGAGTGTAAATATCTGCCAAAAATAAAAGTTTCTTTTAAGCAAAATATATATATATATATATATATGATAGAGAGTGTTATATTATGCTATTATTTCATCATTATTCTTTTTACTTGCATGATCAAACATTAATAGTCATTTCATTATCATGCATTAGAATCATATGTTTATCAACATATACTTGTATGTATGTTTAAGTTGTTGGCTAGTATTTTATTTTAAAATCTCATTTGTCATTGCATTTAGCTATTTCTTTTTGAAAATATTAGTGGTCATTTTTATTCACTTTAGAATGATAATTAATGTATTGTTGATGAAATTTCATATGCATAAACCTCACTCTAGTAAATAACTTCAAATAATTTAACCATTCTCTCTCTTTAGAAAGATCAAAAGAGTCAAAGTTTTTACAAATAGTGGAAAAGATTTCCACCCCCTCATTCATTATTGGTCGAGGTCATGGAAGAGTTTTCCAACCAAGTGCAAGTAATCAGGAAAGATGTGTCAAAGTGTTAAAAGGACAAGAGACAGTGGTTTTAAAGTCCCTCGCTTAAATTAAGGATAGACCAGTAGCAGGGACATTCAAACAAGTGAAATTGGTATAGAACCAACCTTCAACGATGATTCTCCTTATACCCACATGCTCTTACTGCTAAAAAACTATTAGATTCATCATTGGTTAAACTTGAGGACATACTTGACACAAAGATGGTGGTCGAGCTCATAACAATTGAGCCATTTAAATGACTTAGTTTCTAAGACAAATGAGAAAACCGACATGAAAACCTTTGAAGACAAATCTCAAAGGAAGATTATATCAAAGTTTCTAGAAGAGAGATTGGGTGTAATAGAGGACAAAAATATTATGAAGACATTGAGGGGACACAACTGTGTCTAGTCTTGGACGTCAACATCCAAGTTCAAGAGGCTCGAATTTGAAAAGTTTAATAAAAGTCATTTCATCATATACGGTTGAAGGATGATGTCAATCCACTTCCACAATGACAATTTCTTTTCACCAGTTCCAAGAACGCCTGATTTGACACTATTTGATCTCATGAAAATGAGCGTATTCTTTATTAAGTATATTGGCATGATGAAGGCGCTACGAAGGTGTCAACCTAGTTGAGATGTTCTGGTGCGCCTATTGATCCCACCTCTTTTTTTTAGTTGTTTGTTAATAAGAAGATAGCCTAATTGGCTCAACTGCTCGTTGGTAGATGTAGTTGGATATCTCTTAAGTGCACAAGGATTGAAACAGTCGATGACATTATTAGTTTGGCCTCATACCATTTAAATCTTCAGTGTATAAAAAATGAAGCATTTACCACTTTTAAGAAATGTGCTCTTAAAGATGTAAAAAATAGTCAATCGGAAGCAACCACTTTTGACTGAGTAAGGAAATGTCACCAGTGTTATTACTGCTCCATATTGTGATAAAATGTCTCTTACATTATGATAATGATGTTTAAAGGAGAAGGAATTACGAATGATGGAGAAGTAGAAGTTAGCACCATTAAAAGCATGATCCCACTAAAAGGAAAGCTTAAGTGCATGAGATTAGCTCGAGGTAGAGCATTATCAGCCATGTGTCACTACCATAATTTAAACAAGTGAACTACAAAGAGAAAAAGTCAAATAAATAAAGCAAAGAATGACAACGAAGCACTTGTTTCCATCATCTTTAGTAGTGCAATTCCATATGATGAGTTGATTTCTCCATGCTTGCAAAATTTGGAGCGTCCCAATTGGAAATAAAGAACTGCCTAAGATCAATAGAGAAATTGAAGGTTATTTTCTATTGGCTACCCTCAAGATCAAGGGAACACCTTTGTAATAGGGGCACCTTTTAATCTTTTGTTGAATTAGATGATGTCTTCATAACCATATGTATCCTATTTTTCCACAATAAAAATGGATTGTTGGCTTCCATTTTGTTTCAAGTATATTCTTTTTGGTCGTCGTGAAAAGAAAATGATATCAATGAAGACTTCAGAAATGAAATCAACATGAAGGTTTGAAGTCAAATTTTTATCTCTTAACCATGAGAAGAAGAACTAATATATGTTGTGCCTCGAGACGTTGAAATAGAGAACAAAAGGTTTGTTGAGATAGTAAGCCAAAATCTTTAAATAACTATGTTGCAAGATATCTGATAATCATCTTCGTTGTTGCTCACAAAATGGATTAGTAGGAGTTTCCTATTTTTATCAAATATCATTTGGGGGCAGTCTCCCCTTCGTTGTTGCTTATTTATTCTTTTGTCATGAGGTGCTTGTTTTATCTCTGGCCCTTGACACCATGTTGCTGCGATGACGCTTTGTTTTATCCTTGGCCTCCAACTTATTTTTCTCTGTCATGGGATGTTTATCTTATCTTTGGTCCTTGACGTTGGTAATTTATCTCAAATATCTTAGTTTGATGAGTTAGTGACTACACCTTCGTCCACCTTCTAATTCTACAAGGCTGCACGAAGGGGGACATGCTGTAGCCACCTATTTTATCACACACAATTTAATAAAACAATAATATTATTAGCAATAATGACTAAACTTGTTTATTTATAAAGGTAAAAAAAAAAAGGTAGTAATAACATAATATCTTATAATATTTCATTTTTATCATTTTAGGAAACAAAAATAAATCAATTTATTTTTAAAAAATCTTTTAATATCACATTTGTACTATTTTAAGAAAAAAGAAATGAATTTGTTTTAAATAAAATCATCTAATATCACTTTAATCATTTTAGGAAAAAAAAGAAAACCAATTTTAAATGAAAAATCTTTTAATATCCATTTGATTTATTAATTAATTTTCACAAAATCTCAAAATATCTCATTTATGTTATTTAAGGAAAAAATATTTTTTTTTATTTTATTCTTATTAATTTTTTCCTAATTATGATACACCTCTAAGTCTATAAATAGGCAAGAAAATTGCTTAGAAAAAAAATCATTAGAGTGAGTCTGGAAGAAAAATTTTAGAGCGAATTTTTGCGAAAAAAAATTCTGCAAAAAGTGAGTTTTTCTTATTCTTTTCATTATTTTATTGTCTCTAGTCTTTTTTTTTTAAATAAAACTTTACCAAAAGCAAATCAAATCCCATGTTGAAATAAACTTAGTTGGAGGTTGCATTTGGTAGGGATTTAATCCCAATGATCCGCACCTCATACAACAAAAAATTTCTTTGGGATTCGAATCTTTATTTTTATTTTCTTCTCTTTTTAAAAGATAAAGAGAAAGAAAATAAAATATAGGAAAATTTTAGTATTTTTTTTTTACTAATTTTTTCTTCCTTTTATCATCATTTTAAAAAAAAATCTTTAGCCTTTTTCTTCTTTCTAAAAAAATAGGGAGAAAAAAAACGACATAAAAAAAATGTTCGTTTTTTTATTTATCGGTATTTCATCCCTTTTTTGCTTAATCTCAACTCTTAACCTTTATTTTCTTTTTCTCTAAAATATAGAGGGAAAGAATGAGGATAGAGAAAATTTTATTACTATTATCATTATCATGATCATTATTATTATATTATTGTTGTTGTTATTATTATTATTAATTACAATTATCATTATTATCATCAGTATTATTTTTATTATGATTATTATTTTTATTTCTTTTATGGTGCCGCCACCCTACCATTTTTCTTTCTTTATTTATTAATTCCTTATTTTATTTATTTGTTATTATGTTTCCTTTCTTTTCCTTATTCATATTACTATCATAATAATTATTGTTATATGCACTTAAAAGGTAACTTTTTATATTTAAAATTTTTCAATGTTTTAAAATTATTCCAATTTAAAATTCTCTATGTTTTAAAATAAAAACTCTTTTTTTAATCATTTAGCAATTTTGTCTATAATGTTACAATTTTTTTTTTTTTTTTATGTTTTTCAAACTTTAAAAATTTAATCTATAATGTCATAAAGTTTCCTAAATGAGTTTTTTTTAAAATAACTTAACCGTTTTCTTTAAATAAAATCCTATGATGGAATCTAGAAAATTTGGGAATCCGATTTCCTAGAATTATTGAGGTGAAGGATCATATATTTGGAAGTCCAAGATCTGATTCCAAGAAAAAAATGAATTTAATCAATGTTTAAAAAAAAAGTTTATTCGAAGACTATCCTATGATAAATTTTGAGAAATCGTAATAATTTCTCATTTTCTTAAGGTGAGAAGTTTCCTTCAATATATAGTCTAATTAATGAAATATTATTCCACTTATTTTATGAGATCATTGCTTCAAATATTGGAGTTATGAGGGGTAAAAGAAGACATTAATTTTAAAATAAATTAAAAAATATTTTCAATTCAAGATTTGAAATCTGGTCACTGTTTTTTCTAAAGGAGTGTTGTGGGGTGCTAATACCTTCCCCACACACAAATGACTCCCGAACTCAACTCTATTTTTCTCAGACCATTTTTTTAAAATTATTTACTTTATTTCGGTGTCCAATCACATCGTAAAAAAGATTGATGGTGACTCCTATTTTCTTTTAAAACTAACTCTTTTGAGGACGTCGGCTGCTCCGCGTCGTCTTGAGCACGTGGCGACAATTGTTCAATATCTCTCCAACTTTTCACTTGTAAGGGAGTAAAGTTGACTTGTCTAGCTAAAATAGTGCATTCACTTTTGAAGATATCATCATTATTTCCAACAGGTCATTTCTTCCTCCACATACTTCAAACCTCATCCCATGTGGTAGTTTAACTAGTTTGAGATTACGTGTGGGACCATGTACCTTTCTTTTTTCCAAAGAAGATTCTAATGTAAAATAAAAGAGAAAAAAGTAAGTAACAAATCATATACATCATATTTAATATATATGTATAATAATAAAATGTTACCTCCATTAACAAACTTTTCATGCGTAGTAGTTGATCTAATTTCACCTGTAAATGATGATGAAGCTTCTAAACCCACTTTTGCATTAGATTTTGTTGATGAATGGTGATCACCAACTATTTGATTAGATGTAGATGCGGTCGTATAATTCTCACGACTATCTGTACTACTATTGTTATTGAATTTGGTTCTCGTTGTTTTCATCTTTTACAGAAATCCACCACAAGATGGTAAGACCTGAATAATTCATAAGATATTTCAAATATCAAAATCTAATAGTCATCTCGTTCACATAAAATATTTCAAATGTCATTAGGAATAATAGAAATTTCCTTCTTTTCTTCTTTCTTTCACTGTTTGGTGCTTTATGTTTTCAAATCAAAGATGTTACAATTATGCAAAGGAAAATGTTGCTTTGTGTTTTCAAACCCAAAATATGTTTTACAATTAAATTTTTTTTAATTGTAATATGTTTTTATGTTCTCAAGCATGTTTTCAAACCAAAGTTCAAATATGTAGAGGCAAAATCCAAGACTATCAAACCAACCATTGATCAAGAGTTTGAGCAATACTTTTCCATGCTTTTGCCATCCTTGGATCCCTGATGTCTAGCATCTTGAATCTGTTTTGTATCTATTCTCGAGGAATTTGAATGTGTGGGTGTATGTGTTCTTAGAGATAAAACAGTTCTAACAAGTGTGCAACAATTCAATCCAAGTGATGTATGTGAATGTGAAATGAAGTGATTGAAAAAAATTCATTCAAAATAAATGACTTGAAATTCTAGATTTGACTCATATATCAAGCTTCTCCTTGATGAACATAAACACATAAACACAATTATAAAAAAAATCAACAATTCCATTCCCTGATTAATTACCAAACAACCATGAAACCAATGATCAGCAAATCAAACACACAAAAAAGAGCAATTACAGGGGATATAAAACATAGCAAAATACAGAATGATGATTGACGAAGGCGGTTAAAGAAGCTTACATGGTGGGGAAGCTTTCTGGCTGTATAGTTCAAAACTGAATATTTCAAATTTCTCTAAACATGGGGTGAATGTGAAAATGTGAAAATATTTTAAACATAAAATAAACAAACAAAGTCGTTCTTCATCATAGCTATTGTCTATTCTCACTTACATGATTTTCAAACCACTCTACAAACTCATTATCATGCTTTCTTTGTTTGTTTCTAGGATCAAGATGTTGGAATCCTTGTATGTGCTCACTAAAAAAAGTTAAAGGTTACTTTAGATTCTATATTGAAATTTTTAAAATTGAGAGAACTTTTACATTCCTAATATATGGGAAGACATCATCACAGTTCTTTAAAATATAGAGATGGGCTTGTCTCCACTTTTCTATTGTTAGCCTTCTTGTTTGTTTCTTGTCCTGTAGGATGACCAATAGGTTTAAAGATTGATAATCCCTTATAAGAAATATCATCGGTATCTTCATTGCTTCTCTTTTGGTTGGACTTAGTTTTTATGGTGTGAAAATATCTAGTGCAGAACATTACACATTCATTGCTGATATAACCTTCTACTATAGAACCTTCAGGATGAGCTTGATTGCGGACACACGCTTTCAACTTACTTAAATATCTTTCAAAAGGTTACATCCACCTGTACTGAACTGGTCCACCAACTCCAACCTCATTTGGTAAATGGATTAATAAATGCACCATTATATTCAAAAACGATGGAGGAAACATCATTTCTATTTTACAAAGAATTTATGCTATTTCAATTTCAAGAAGATTTATATCTTCCACTTTAACCACTTTTGAGCACAAGATCTTAAAAAAACTACTCAATTTAATCAATACATCTTGAACTTCCTTTCTCATTAACCCTTGAAGTGCATATGGAAGCAAATATTCCATAATAATATGATAGTCATGACTTTTAAGACCAAATAATTTTCTCCCTTTTAGATTGACACATCTTCCAATCGTAGAAGAGAATCCATCTGGAACTTTTAATTTCTTCAAATACTGGCAAAATGCATTTCTTTCCTCTAATGATAACATACAACATGAAGGTGGAAAATACAATTTGTTTTCTTGTTGTATTGGATGCAATTCCTATCTTATATCCATTTCTTAAAGATCAAGACGAGACTTCAAATTATATTTAGTCCTCCATTTAATATTTAACAGTGTACTGATTACATTTTTACAAACATTTTTTTCAATATGCATGACATCTAAATTGTGTCGCAACAACAAAGTATTTTAGTAAGGTAGCTTAAAGAATATGCTTTTCTTTAACCAATCTCTAGAACGTTTTTTTTTTCACACTCTTACCAAATATATGTTCATCAAATTGATTCACTTGTTCAAGTATATCATTTCCAGAAAATTTTTTAGGAGGTAGCTCTTCTTCAATAAGTCCATCAAACAACTCTTTTTGTAGTCTCCATTCATGTTCTACACGTACAAATCGACGATGTTCCATGTAGCACATTTTCCCACTATTTTTCAAATAAAGTGACCGAGTATCAAATTTACATAAAAGACAAGCTAATGTGCCTTTTGTATTCCAACCAAATAAATTTCCATATGCTGGAAAATCATTAACGGTCCATAATAATGCAGCATGTATATTAAAAAAATTTCTGTGAAGCATTATAAGTTTCAACCCCTACATCCCATAAGAACTTCATCAACTAATGGGTGCAAAAATATATCAATATAATTTCCAGGACCTTTAGGTCCGGGAATGAGTAATGATACCATGAAATAAGGCCCTTTCATACACATTTCAGTATTCTGCCAATGCTCGATTTTCAATTTGCATCCAACTTCTATCCATGTTATCCAATAACACCTATAGAATAATTAAATAGAGGATAGAATTTAGAAAGCACCTAAGACTTCAAACATCCTAGTTATATCCTTGTTGATGGATTTAGGTAAATTTAACTATTTATAATGGCAACTCTACATTTGTCAACATAGACCAATGGATCGATATTAGGAGATGGAGGGGCGTTTTTGTATAAGCAAAGCTTAAACCTAATATAAATAATACTCACCACACCACAATTATGATGAGATTAATCTTAGAAAAAAGAACCAAACTTCAAAATAATCTAATATAAATAACGCTCAATAACAACTCATACCCATCAAACACAGTATTAGTATTAACTAAATAAAGTTATAAACAACATTTCTATGATTAAGGCCAATCAAAACGTCTCCACACCCAGAATCAACTCAAATTCACAAATTGGATAACCAATTAAGCCAGAAAAAATATAGAAACAAAAATAAGAAACCAAAAAAAAAAATTCTCTTTTGTTTCATGACTTCATTAATATAAATTATTTAAATTAAATGTCTCTTGTTCAAGGTTTGCCCCATATGTCTCACAAACCCAAAGGACATGGCTTTTACATGGATATGCACTGCAGTTATGTTTTAGATTATTTTCTTTGTCAAAATTTAATTTATAAAAACTTGTTCATCTACTTGTAACAGTCTTATATTACTTCAGTTTTTTAAGTGAGTTAGAACATACAATTCCCTTTACCTTCTTTGTGCATGTTAAGTTTTATGGCTTTTTGGTAAATGAAATCATTTTTCTTGCTAGAAGCATTTACAACCATCTCTATTTGCTTTTGCTTGTGCCATCTATTTTGACGTAAAGGATAAAAAGGTTGGATTCATACAGTTCAAACTGTACAAGTAAGTCTACTATGTTAGAGTTAAGATATCTCAACATGGCTATTCCCAAGTTCTTCAATCTAAAACATGAGCATGGTTCTTTTGCCGAACAATTTTTCACTGAGCTATGTTCAAATATTGCTTCTATTTAGGCTATCTAGTTGTTAAAAATATTTATGCAATTATCATGGATTGAACTCATATCTCTAAGTCCTTTAATCAAGGTCATGCCTTCCTCCCTCCCCCTCTTTTATCAAGTTAAGGCATGATGGTCCCTATAGGATAGATAGATTACTTCTTTCAATATATGTTAAATTAGTTTTGTAATGGAACCATACATACAATTAAATAAAGGGTCGTTATAGGTTCTATACTAACCAACTAGTCCATGGTTATGACAGTATTAAAATATAATATCACAGATAAGGAAATAGGAAATTTAAATATTCAACCCATGGAAAGAGAGAAATGTTTCAGCTACTGATCAGTGTAATCAGTGGTAAAAGTAAAACTTGAAAATTGTATAAAAGCAAGTAATGTCATGTCCTATAATTTGACAAATCAATTCCATGAAACGACAACTGAAATATGTTCCAATGCATGTGATATATATAGAGATAAAATACCTTAATCAATTACTGCAATTGCTTGAACAAGGTGTACCCAACCAACTGCTCCCTAAAATGTAATACATATGTTCACGGAGTTAAATCTATTCTAGAATCTAATTTTAAGGAGGAATTATAATCATCTTAAATGGTACAACAAATGGTAACCTAATAGGTAAAGTAGAACCTAAAGGGAGAAGTCACAAATCAACTTATGAACAAAGGCCAAAATAAAAAGATAGTAATATTCCATCCTTACCAGGGCATTAGAGACTTCGTTTAACCCACATTGCATCCAGTCCTTGGAACATATCACATATCATTACCGATCTAGCGAGTTTATTCACAAAAATTGGTTTAAATTTTGG
Organism: Cucumis hystrix; assembly: GCA_025688845.1. Taxonomy (NCBI): domain Eukaryota; kingdom Viridiplantae; phylum Streptophyta; class Magnoliopsida; order Cucurbitales; family Cucurbitaceae; genus Cucumis; species Cucumis hystrix. The sequence goes on along the minus strand of CM046893.1, from coordinate 7,537,328 downwards.
AGTTAAGCTTGCACAACAATCTTCTTCAAATTCGAATCCACATGGGGCAAAACCTTAGCCGCTCCTGCAATTGACAGTGGTTACCACCATTACCAACCATTATGAGTTTATGATCCAATCAAACGAAAAATCAAGTAGAAAATGAAATCAATTACCAGGTCTAGTGAGACGGACAACGGAGGAAGGAAAAGGTTTAGTGTGAACAACAACGAGCTTGAATGGGGAGCTAATCGAAGAGATTAGAACGAGGAGATGGTCTAAAGTTCACTCGAAAGCATGGTGGAGCTTCGACTGTCGTGATGGAGATCCGTGCGCAGAGAACGTGGAGCTCGGCAGAACGATGATTGGAAAAAATTGGAGAAGGAGAAGAAGAAGGTATCGTGGGTATGGAGAGAGGAAATGAAATTTGGGGGGAGGGGGGGAAGGAGGAAATAGATTTTTTTATTTGGGGAAAAAATAAAAGGAAGAAATAGATTTTTTAAAAAAGAGGGAAAGTACATATTTTATTTTTTAGGATCATTTTCGAAGGTTTTATTTTAAAGATTTGTTTCGAGGGATTTATTTTAATCTTTGAAAAAAAGTAAAATCTTTTTCAAGGGTTTTATTTAACCTTTTAAAAAACTAAGATCTTTTTCGAGGATTTAATTTAACCTTTGTAAAAAGTAAGATTTTTTTCGAATGTTTTATATAACCTTTGAAAAAAGTGCATACTTTTTAATGATTTTTTAAGATCTTCTATAAAAATTATGAGTCTTTTAAAAAATATAGCAAAGCAGCAAAATATTTACACGGTATAATTTTTTTAAACGAATTTTTTTTTAAAATACAAAACTGATCAATTTTGAAAATGATTTTTTTTGAAATTTTTTCTAAAAATTACATATTAAAAGATTATTATCGAAATAGATATTATCTAGGGTATTTTCAACACCTTCAATAAAATGTATATCTTTTTCAAAGAACTTTATTAATCTTGGATAAAAAGCACATATTTCTCAAAGATTTTTTCAAAACCTTTGATAAATGTATATTTTTTTTCAAAAGTTATTTATTATCTCCAGGTAAAAAGTAGATATTATGGAAGGTGTTGAAGAAACCTTTGATAAAATGTATATATTTTTCAAAGAATTTTATTGACCTTTGATAAAAATAACATATTTCTCAAAGGTTTTGAATGATAAATGTATATTTTTTTCAAAGGTTATTTATTATCTTCCGTTAAAGATTCTATATTATCAAAGGTTTTTTTAACACCTTCGATAAAATATGTCTTTTTTAAAGGTTTTTATTATTATTTGATAAAAAATATATATTTTTCAAACGTTTTTCCTAAACCTTTGATGAATGTATATTTTTTCGAAGGTTTTTTATAGCCTCCGATAAAAGATGGTCGAAATAGACCCACTTTCTTATAGTGTATGATGACTATTAAATTTGCAAATGGATGTCAAGACAACCTTTTTGAATGACAACGGCCTTGAAGAGAGTATCTTTATGAGTCAACCATAGGGATTCAAAAAACAAGGTAAAGAACAAAAAAAATTGCAAGCTTAAAAGAATATTTATTTATGAGTTAATTCACTACAATAGTAGACTTCAAAACAAACTTCGAGAGCAAACATAATGAACATACCTTATATCAGAGCTTATTAATAAACACAACACAATCATGAAGTTGTCTAAGTTAATTCATGGTTGTTGTTTGGCATAAAAACACAAACAATAGTGCTAACGCGACTGATTTGTATATGGTGGAAAAAGAAAGTCCATATCTTCCTTTACCAAACATAAAGATTCCCTTTAAGAATGGCCAAAAGCATAAAAGTAACCATATGCTACAAACCACTTCGAGCACGGCACTTCTTGGTCTCTCTAGCCTTATGAAGCTCCTGAATAAAGCAATAAGTTGGAGCAACATAATGGTCGTCCCTGGCACAAACATAGGAGACTCATCAAAGGTAAAATGCCCTAAATTTACCTCACAACACGTCTCTTTCTTTGTTACTTCGAACACAGTTCCTCTTCCATCTAAAAACTTTAGAACCACATTCCTTACGCCGAACAACCATGCACATATGGTGTTTACTCTTTCCATTTTTTGGTTATTCCACCAAGCTCTTATTGACTGACCTGTTTCTTTGTATTGTAACAATTGTTGAAAGTTGTAAAGGACGAACAGGAAAATAGGGATGAAGATTGCTCTCTCTTTCATCTGCATAAGGAATAAAAAAAAAAGTTAGGTTTGTTGGTTAAATCTTCAAATAAGAGTAGTTTTAGTTATATCAATACTTTAACCCTTTTTTTTGGACTTGAAGGTTTTTAGAGAAAATAATATACTACATGAGATGTGTATTTCTTATTTCTCTAAAACTATATTAAATCTTTGTAGAATCTCATGTTGGCAAGATGAACTGACTCCACAATTTTAATAAAAAAAAATGGGTTACTCTTCTAATTGTTAATTCAACCATGTTTATTATCTTATCTGATAAAAATATCATTTAACTTCTTTTATTTTTTAACATCTATAGATTAATATATTTTATGTGTATTATGGATTCATGTTACAAAGTGTATGTAATTTGGTACATTCTCTAGTAAAATAAATCTTCTACTTTCATCATTTTCCTTGAGCATCATCTCAAATTTTCAAGTCAGTATCCTTAAGGACAAAAGTTCCTCTAGCTCTAGGTCATCTCATCCCATGGAAGTGTTTGGTGAGAAAACTCAACCTAGGAAAAAGTTAAGAATTTAAGCAATTGTTTCAAGCCACATTAGAATTGTATTTTTGTAGCATTTTTTTTATTTATTCCTTGCTCTTGAAGAATATTATTTTGGAAACCTCTTTCTTGCTTGCTTGCCATAAATACCTTCACAAACATAAATTTCAAAAACATTAAACTTATAAAACTTTAGTTTTTGAGACTTAAACTTGCTATATAGAAAAAAATTAATACTCGATCTTTTAGCCAGATCCTTTAAGTTTTGGTTTAATTCCTATTTAGTTTATATTTTTCAAAATTTAACACTTTTGTTATTGAGAATTCTATAATGCTCAATATTAGTCCTTGAGACTGTGAAAGTGGTAGTGACTTAACTAAAGGTTGACTACAGTGGATGATTGAACTAATTAAAAGACCTAAATAGATGGATGATGTGACTATTTTGAATTTTGACAGTGAAGAGGTTGTTTTTAAATATACAAAAACAAAAACAAAAGACACTCAAAGTCATTTTTACCGTCTACATTTCATTTGTTAGAGGAAGGAAAAGTAACTATATAAAAAAAAACCTTAAAGAACTCTTTCTCACATTCCATGTGCCTATCATGAAAAATCTGATCTGGATATGTTTTAATTCAAGTAAAGAAAGACAAGAATGAAGTTTTTTTTTCTCTAATAATTAAGAGAAAGAAAGAGAGGAAAGAGAGGAGACTAATCTATGAGTGAGAAATTAGAGATTTTTTTATTTTTTGTTTTTTTCATTTTCTTTCATATCTTTTTTTGTCCAGATCTTCTTCTTCAATGCTTCAATTTCTTTTCAGACTTCTTTTCTATTTTAAATAATTATTATGTAAAGCAACTACAGTCAACCATGAAATGTTCTCCTAAAACAATCTAGAAAATGGAGTATTGTTCAAATCTTGTAAATTTATTTAAAAAGATTCTTATAAACTTTGTTGTATATTTGTTAACATTGGAGTTTCTTCCTCAGCCCACAATTGCTTCTTTTCCTTCCTCACTATAAATAAATAAAATGTATTTAAATTTTAATTAATCGAGTCATCATATTTTCTAGTCCTTCATGGTTAATTCACTAACGGTTATGTTATTTTAAGGACAAAAATTGAGCATTATGAAAATCAAATCAAATAATTAAGTATTTTTTTTCCTATTATAGACATTAGTTTCACTCATACGTTTATTTATTTTGTAACCCTTTTCCTCCTCCAACCAACAAAGGTTTGAAAATACTTTAAAAAAGGTAGTAATATGAATGGTACTTACAGTTGGAAAGAAAGAGGAGTTAGTGATGAGGCAATAGGTTGGAAGTAAAGCATAAGAAAGCTCAGGAATGGAACGAAGTCCCCAAGTGAGTATCCATAAGTAGGCTGCACATTGCCTCCATTGTAGCTTCCCAAACAGTGTACCAAAAATAGGGCAGTTTTTGTTGAATAAAACTTGGAGGAAGCCAGTGGCCCATCGTTTTTGTTGATTTAATGAAGCAATAAGTTGTGAAGGTGCGCACCCTAAGAATGCTGGAGGGTTCAATGCAAGGAAAATGGATCTCCACCCTCTCGTTTGAATCACTAAGCCTGTTAAAACATCTTCGCTTGTAGATCCATACATCCACCCTATCTGACATTCAATTAAAACACATGCCATATTGGATTTACTTTAAATTAAGAACACAGTCACGTAGTTTTTTTTATTTTCAAATGACATTTTTTAATGTATGAAATATATCATCAACTATATGCATATGCATGTTAGTAGTATATCAAGTATATATGAGTAGCTTATCAAATGTATTAGAGGTATCCATACAATTTTTTAAATTTCATGCGTTAGGCTTGTATTATATCATTTTTCTAAAATTAATAAATCAGAATCATTGATCTAATTTTTAAACCGTACTTTCCTAACTCGACCTGAATTCCTTAGCTTATTTATGTTTACAGAATTAAAATGTTTATTAAAAGAAGAATTTATAATTAAAGAAGGCATAAATTTGAGAAGCCAAAACATAATGATTATGTGGAGGAAAAAGAAAACCTTGGAACCCCATGTAGTGCTGATCTCATAGCCACATCCAGCCACGTGGTTAGCAGCATCAAGATTGTTGTTGAAAAGGCCTTTTGGAGGATACCCACTTGTGTTTTGATCATCTTTAAAAGCATAAGTTGCTGACTTTGTAAAAGTTTTGGAATATCCAAATGTTTTTAATAATTCTTGTTCAGAAGCTTTTCCTACAAGAGGATTACAAACAATACTTTTGTTCACGATATTGAATTAAGAATAGCATAGGTAGTAATATGATAAAAAATAAATTAAAATTAATGACCATTGCAAATATAGGAACAAAGTCCAAAGTATTATAGAAGAATTTTTTTAGATCTAGTTCTTAAAATCTATTACTAAAATGAGACAATCAACAATCAACGATAATATTTATTAATGATATGTTTTGCTATATTTACGGTTCTATAGAAATATTTATTTATAAATAGTAATGTAATTAGGTTTGAATTTAAAGTAGATAAAAGTTACCATCCAAAAACTGTGTAGTTTGGTGAGGAAATTGGGCATATAAGACTTTTCGTCTATGGAAACATCCGGTTCCACTGTAGAAAGGTCCTTGAAGTCCCATGATCCCACGTGCAAAGTACTACAAAAACATATATACTGCAGATTATTTTCTAATTTTCATTCAAACATAGTATATGTTTTTTGGAAATATCTCAAATATAAAATCTCACACTTCCCCACACTGACCTAAGTATGAGTGTCTACCTAAATTTAGCGTAATATTTATCATATTTATATTGAAAATTCTGTTTCATGAATTCTCAAACTCTAGAGTCATATGTATGTAATCTGAATTATATTCTTTAATAATAAATTGTTCCTCTCTATTTTTAGACATAGGTAACAAACTATAATGAGTTACGTCAATCTGTATATTTGATATTCTCTTTGTTGTTTAATTTAAACTTTTTTACTTATCTTTATATGTTAGTTTCATAATAATATTCTTGATTGGCCCCCTTCCCAAGTGTGATTTCTATGTTATGTATGGCCGTGCCTAAGGACATATCGGTTGAAGTAGATTCTTCTTTTTGATCAATCAAAACCCCTTCCCAAACTGTACAAGCTTCTTTCAAAGCATACAGCTTTCTGGATGTAGATGATGATATCTATACATATGGATCTTATATATATGGTACAATGAAGTACGTCAAACTTTGTTCTAATATCTTATGTTATATGAAACCAGTAAAAAAGAGACGGTTACATGATATACTTACATATTAATTTCCAAAAACTGATGTATTGCGATTTCAAACATTGTACAACTAACTAACATAGTGTTGTCTTATCAAAATTTCAAAGTTAGAGTTCTATATATATACAAACATGTATACATGTAGACTATAATAATTGAAGATTTATAATTTAAAAGACAGTGGGATATAATGTACCAAATACACATTTTTCAAAGTTGGATGAGTTCACTCCTAACCAACTGACCAAAATTGTTGACCTCAATACTTAGATAAATATAAAAATAAATATTAGTGCAGTTGGAATTTCAAACTATAGGTTATAATTATAAGTGTGCCTTCTGGAGAAAATTGTTTGTTTTCTATTTCTTTTTTCAAATGGAGTTGGTTTATCAATAATTGTGAGAAAATGTCCAAGTAGAGCTTCTAATTGGAACTTTCTTAGGGTTTTTATCAGATGTTTCATAAAAGAAGAAAAGAAAAGAGAGTTAGTTTAATCTTTATTTGATCTCTTGTTAAATAGAAACATTTGGATCATATTCTTACCATTGGTCCAAATTAAGAAAATGTATAAACCAATATCTCTTATTTTCTGTGGATAGAAATAGGTTTAAGTTGACAAAAAAATCAATGTCCGAACAAACAAATATTTTTGTAGCGTATATTCTCAATGATATATAAATCATGTTACTCATTTTGAGCAATTCATTCGAGTTATTGTCTATTTACTCAAGGTTCTAGAAATATAGTGTACAACGAATATTTCTCGTTTTAGTTGCATGTATCTTGTTTTAATTATCCAATTACGTAAAGATATATATAGAAAATTTTAAATGTACATATAATAAAAGAAAATAAAAAAAGAAATTACCTCGAATACAACCACTAGTTGATTCCCAAAAGGGTCATCCTTAAGGCCATCATAAAAGCATTGGGGAGTTTGAACATATCCAATATCTTCCAAATCATCTTTGGAGTTGAGAAATACACACATTGCATGTAACACAACTTGGGGATTATTGACAAACATGTCACAATCCACATTTAATATGTATGGAGCATTAGTCAATACCCCAGATACTCTTGTCTACAACATAAATTCAATATTCAAAATATCATATTATATAAAGTTTTGAATATACATACATATATATAAAAATAATTAATCACGATATATATTAGGTCAATCCGAATTAGAATTTAATCTATATAATTTTTAAAGTCCAAGTTTAAGCTTGATAAAATCTTAAGAATTGTTTATATTATTTGATAAAATTAATAATTTTCATAGATAGTTTCATAGAAATTATTTATAAAAGTTTTATCAAATCGTTTGAATAAATTCTAGAGACTGAATCCAGACAAGAATTTACCAAAACGTTCATGGCACCAGCTTTATAATGGTGGTGATGTTTGAGACTCTTTTCCCTTGATACATATATTAAATGTGGTAATTCGTCTGATACTTCTTTGTTTTCCCACAATATCTGTAAATACAATCAAATCAATAATGTTATCATATAAATGCCATCCTATTTTGTTTACCCACTCTCAAATTATTATATATTTTTAAAAAAATTATAATTAAATACAAAACATTTAAGCCCTAAACTTTTTTTAATGTTTTTAATTGCACTTTTTTTTTTGTTTGAGAAAAACATCGTGTGGAAGTGAATTATGTATTATGATTATATTTAAAATTCGTTAATGCAGAACTTTAATCATCCATCATTTATGCATCGACATGTGTGTAGAGTCGATTTCACAAAATAGATACTAAAAGTATTAGAATCGGTGAAGGAATGATTTTAAAAGATAATAATAATCAATAGCCTAAATTCATTCCCTTATGAAATTTTAGGAGATCATCTTGATGCAAACTATAACTTTGGCTATATTTGTCTAAATCTAAAGTATAAAAATGGATTTTTTTTTTCAAAACAAAATGATTGGGTGTTATTTTCAATACGATAAATAATTTATATGACAAATATTATAGCTTTCAAATCGCTACCAATTTATTTTTCTCACAAGGTCAAATGTTATATGTTATGCAACAAATTACTTTTACTTCTTTCACACGTTATTATCTTATTAAACAAAAGCTTTTATTTTTTTTTTATTAATAATTGAAATTTTTAATAATTTCAATATTTCTCCAAATAGTTTGACAAAAATGTATACTTTTATAAAAAACTGAAAATTATAATATAAAAAAAAATGACGTTAAAAATGGTAATTAGATAAATTCTAAAAATGCTCGTTACCTTTTATTTCCTTTTTTGTATGTACATTGTTTTTCCCCTAAAAGCCAAAAGAGACAGACAAGTAATAGGAGAGAATTACCTTAATCATGGTGGGATGGTGTTTGGTGTTGATGTTGGAGACAGCAGCCAAATCAATTCCAATTTCTTCATTCCAACCAATTCTGTTTTCTTCTGCTTCCTTTATTCTCCCTTCAAGCTTCTCATACTCCACCTTATTTGTTTTTCATTAACAGAAATTACATACATACATATTTATCCTTAAATTCTTCAGCCAATATCGTGTATTTACGAATTTTGTAAAAGAATGATAGTTTATCAACCATATATAAACTATGGATATATATAGGCTATTGTTGTCCATCATGACATAGTAGTTACCGATTGCAATGTATGGTGGATAGAAAAGTAAATTAATTTTTACAATATTTACAAATATAAAGAAATAAAAAGGGAAGGGTTTAGGGTTGTGTGATTGTCAATTATTACCTTTAGAGTTTCCCAATCATTTTGGAACTGAGTAGAGGAATGAAGATGAGGTGGTGTCGAGAAATACATAAAAGGAGCTCGGACTTGGACGTCATATTTTTTGCAAAATGGAATCCAAATCTTTGCAAATTTCAATGCTTCATTCAGTGCAAATAAGGTTAGAGCGGAGCAGCCATCGTCAGAGATATAACAACCAAGTTTATTTGCCGGATAATCCAACGCCATCAAAGACAACACCGTGTTCACAGTTATTATTGGTGGTTCCAACACCGGATCCGCCGTCGTCACAAATATATCCACCGCCGGAAATTCCATCTCCCTGCCACACCCACAAATTCTTATACCCTTTCCTCATTAACTTGAATAATATATATATACTAAAAAGAACTTTGGGAATTCGTCCTAAACATTTGAAAATTTCAAATCTCTTAGTGTTATATTTAAAATAAGAAAAACTAAGACAATAATGTTTTTGGTTTTCAAAAATTATGTTTATTTCTTTGCAATTTCTCATCATAATCTTTTTCTTCTTTTTGGATAAGTTGAATTGTTTTGCCAAATTAAAAAGATTTTAAAGTACCTTTTTTAATTTTTAAATTTTATTAAGATTTTGAAGAAATAATTAATAAAAATAAATAACATAGCAGATCTGAAGGTTGAAAAGTGTTAATAAGCTTACTTTTTCAAATATAAAATTGTTACGACCCTTTTAAGTGTTTAAAAATATATATTTTTTCTTGTTTAATCGTAAGTCATTTGAAGCAGATTTAATAAACGAAAAGACACGTGTACTTACCGTTTAAGAAGGCGTTGAGGGTAAGTCTTGTAGTCGACGGGGTTCCATCTGGTGATGATGGCAAGAAACCAAACAAAAGAGAACCAAAATTCGCAAAGAAACGCAATTGTTTGGAGATAGGAGAAGCCATCGTTATACATCAACAATACACGATAAGCAAGAAGAGCAATCAACAGGATGAAGATGGAGATGTCTAATGCTCTTTGGGTTGGTCTTTTGATAATTGATCTTTCGTAAAGTGGGAGAGGTTTGGCCATTGAGAATTTTTTAGAACAAGTTTTTTTTAGTTTTTTGATGGATATGGATATGGATGCATTGAATTTTTGTCATTGCACTCAATATTTAAAAGCTGAGTCTGGAATAATAATCGGTAGCATTAATTATTAATAATATTTTTTCTTGAATTTTTATTTTTGGTAAAATGTTGTGCATAGAGTTGTGATTAATATAGCTGAATTTTCAATTGGATCCACCAGTCCCTTCAAAGACGGGAAATACAGTACAAATTTTGGTTTTCTTGGTATATAGAGTTGGTTTATTAGTAATAGGATCATAGCTTGGCAACCGACAAACTTTTCATTTCTTTTAATTGCTGCAGGATAGATGCATCCAGTAGTATATACTCTTATTTAGGGGTTGTTTTTGAAACTCAAATAATTTAGAATGGAATGAGCGGTTTACTCAACTATTGAGGCATGTTTTAAAACTGAGCTAGGGCGACTAACTCTTTCCCTTTTTCTATAATAGAAGTATTAAGAACTTAATGGTTAGCCAACAAAAGATGTTACCTCTGTTCCAACATTATTGTTAATTACCAAAGATCTCTTCAAGATCACTCCATCATTCTTTGCTCTTAAATTATATATGCCCCTAATTGTAAATTGATTTCATCATAATTATATGTGTACTTCTAATATATACCCATATCTAAAAGAGGCAAAGTGGAAGAATCTTTATGTTTCGGTTTTCCCCTCATGTTTTAAAATATGTCCACTCTATCCTTGGTTATAGTTATTTATCCTTGGAAGAACCCTTTCCAACAAAGCATATTATTTATACTTTTTATGTATCCTTGGTTACTTATTTAAACCAACGTATAAAATCTCACACATCTTTTCATCAAAACATCATTTTCATTTGATAGTTAATTAATTTTATTAGAGATGGCAGATTAGAGATATATTTTAGGGATAATTCATCTCCTCAAACAAAAAAGTAAGCCCCATGTGCTGTTAGTTTCTTCTTCATTTTCCTGAACAAAATAAGGTAAGTGATTATTTTTCCTTTGTTTTCAGTATTGAATTAACTATTGAAGATAGGTATCTGAAAGGAGGAGGGAAGAAGAATACACAATACAGTCGTTTTGTTAAAGTACAATGTGGAAATTTATGAACGACGAAAGCAGGGAAAATGGAGAGAGTAGAGACAATAAAGCATCATTCCAATGCTTTTAGTTGTCAATTCAACTATTAAGATATAGTGAAGAGAGTATAAACAATATAAGAGAGAAAGAGAGAAGAGACGCAACGTAGATGCTTATTTTGGTTATATATATACTTTAATTGCATGTTTATTTATTTTGTTTTTCAAATCCGAAAATCCTTTGTATGTTTTCAATATTGAATTCAACTATCCTAAAAGAGAACGTGGAAAGTAAAAGATACAAAGGGGAAATACTTCAAGAAAAATGGTCTACCACGACCGTTAAAATCTATCGTATTTAAAATTTTTGATAGTTTTTTTTACAGTTACTGTATTGCTCATAAAGGTATGACTATCTTTGACAGATTAAATGACTGTCTCAATAAGTATTTTCATGACAAAAAATAAACATCACATATCCAGTATTATTGACAAATAATGAATGTCATTATTTTATATTTTATTATGACAATAACTAACCGTCATCAACAGATACATAATTAGAACAATTATTTGTCATTCTTCGCATATTGACGACTGTTATAAAATGTCACGAATTTGTATAATATTACATTTTATTTCTTTCAAAAACATGTCAATAATGACAAAGTACTTCTAATACAATACACCATATGGATAGAAACAGTGAACACTTTAATATATATACGTTATCATACACTTTGTAATATTTGTACAAAAAGATTGACTAATAACAATTTTTGATAAATGGTTTACAATAAAAGAATAAACAGAGATGTCTTTTGTTATGAACAAGCTTAAAATAAGTACATTGCAACCAAAATTTTGCTACCAACACTACAAAAAGTCTTATAAATCAATCTGTTGCTCCAAAATATGGGCTTCACTGCTCCAATGGATTCTTGCAAAACCAAGTAAAAAAAACAAAACCTCATTTTCGAGTATGACTCTACCCAGAATATAAGCATATAGTAAGGTTTTACCCTTTGTAATGCCAACACAAGGTACCAATTCCAACCCTAGTTAAAAGGAGAGATAAATTGAATGTACTTCACCCAATTATTAGTTCATAATATATCTCAATATATCACCCCCTCCCCCTGGAAGTATAACTTTTAAGTCATTTAAACTAATATCAACAAAAACTCATACTAGTAGCATTAAATATTAACAATAATTAACTTGTTGTAAAAAGACTATAATTGTCGTGTAAATGTAATCACTTACTTGGTAGCTTCACCATTATAGTAGATCATATTCGTTCAAAACCTAATAAAAACACAACACTTACACATTGTAAACTAGTTTTGAACTACAATAGCATACAACAAATGTAAAAAATAATCCAAAACTTTGCATTGAGAGTTTTGAACTACAGTAGAAACCAATATTAATAACTCAATGAGATAAGAACATACCATCTATTAAAATCTTAGGTCCATCCATTTGGGATATCAATCTTTCTTTCAATATAAACATTACATCAATCAAATACTTCCCATTGTAAATATACAAACGAAATGTCTTTAAACAAAAGCACACTTGAACTAATTTGTCAAGAAAAATAGAAAGCAATCTTGTAAAAATTCTAAATTTATGATTACATCCTAAGAGGATGACTGTTCAACACATATACATGATAAGTTAACCAAGGAAAAAATAAATAGCAATCACCTATACATGAGTCTATGT